>WYDI02026621.1:0-119114 GCA_009867235.2 Psittacus erithacus | reverse complement strand
GGAGCATTCACAACTTCCTTGGGCAACCCATTCCAGTGCCTCACCACCCTTACAGTGAAGAACTTCTTCCTTATATCTAACCTGAACTTCCCCTGTTTTAAGTTTGAACCCGTTGCCCCTTGTCCTATCACTACAGTCCCTCATAAAGAGTCCCTCCCCAGCATCCTTATAAGAAAAATCAGCATCTGTAACTAACAATTTTGTATAAACTTGACTGAAAGATCTGGGGAAATTTAAAAAAAGCCAAGATCCACACATAGAGACTTGTTTCCATAGTTCTTGGTCAGTCATGTATTTGGAAGGTCTTTCACCCTGCGAAGTTATAAATACTGCTGAAGGGAACATCATTGCATTTATCTTCTCAAAAGCCAGGGTGAAGTTCATGTCTCTTGGAAGTGATGGAAAAAAATTACCATATGCATCTGTATGTATAATGCTACCTGGGACTTTGGAGGATAATGGACATACATTGTTATGCTGAGAAGCCTTCTTTTATTGTTTGTTTGTTTGTTTAGTGTTTTCCATCTATGAAATGTATTCTAAGTATAGTCTTCATACAGCCGTGCTTTTAAATGCCCCTCAGTTTGGAAATATGTGATTTGTTCCATTTGTCACTAAGTTTTTTACACAAATGTATGACCTTCACTTTTCCATTGATGAAAATTGTTTATAACAGAAATATCAGAATATATCCAGGTGTACTAGAGCTAAGAGCAGTTACTTAGGCTTATGAAAACAGTTTTACCTTATTTTAAGTGTCCTGCAAGAGTAATCTTTTGAAATCTATCTGGTTTGGAACTAGACTGCATGCCATGTCACACAGCTGAGTTTTGGCTGATTCACAGGCATGTACATCACCAAACAAGATCTGCCACAAAGATAAGAAATTAATTTCACTCATGCATTCCTTATTCAGGCAGAACTCCAGTTCTGGGTGTGGAAGGAATGTGAAGCTGGGCCTAGAGCCTGTGTCTGCACAGGTTAGAAATGAATTTTCAGTGTACAATTTGGATCTGAATCTGCATCCCTGTTGCTCTAGAAGACCACAGATATTTGAATCTAGGTTTCTGGTTTGGGTGCTCTTTGGGGCTGAATCAGTCCTGTGTTTGCAAGCTGATTCAAACATCCCCTTAATTAGTTCACATCACTTTTGTCTGATCCCAGGAGCAGATAGGTTAGCCTCTCTTTAGGCAGCAGAGCTTTCTCAGACAGACATTGTAATCTGGAAATATAGGTACTTTTAATTTGCTTAAAAACGTCCTTTGGGCCTGAGATTTCATGTGCTTGGTTTCAATCCAGTATTGAATAAGACTGGAAAGTCTGAATAATGTCAGTTCAGCTGCATTTGACTTATTCAAGTGCATTTTAAAAACATGTACTTTCCACTTACATTTTTTCCATAATTCTCTGCACTTACATAACCTCTGTTTTATTATTTAAATGGCCACAGGCTTGAAGAGGGGAAAATCATTCTCCCGTGTTGGAACTCAACAGATAAACAGGGAGGCAACTCAAAGACCTCAGTGTGCTTTAAAACCTTAATATTTACTGCTTTAATGTTAGCATGAGTAGGTTTATATTTCTACTAGTGCAGACAAGTACTGTGTAAATAACCTGCACTTTACCCACATGCTGAATTTCTGCCGTTTTTACATTAGGTAATTGAGATTTCCCAAAAAGAGTTCAGGTGGTTTCTCCAGGTTATAAGGAAGGATTTTGCTTGATGAGACCTATAAAGTTAAAATAGTAGGTCAGGGTTTCAAAAAAGATTTGACAGACAGAGGGATTCCAAACGCATTTGCAGCTCTCTGAGCAGTTATTGCAATAGGGTGTATATACTGGGTAGCTTTGTGAAAATGTGGCTCATACTTGATCTATAAAGAAAATTCATAGGCTTTTATAAAGTTTTGAAGGTAACTGATTTGTAGAAAGGTGGTTCCTGACTTAAAAAAATAGTTAAAATGGATGGATCACGTCTGAAAATACATCAGTTTAATTCCTTCAGTAGCATCATAGCTTCAGCATCTCTGTGTTTGTTTTCTGTCTGCGCATTACCGTGTGCCTTTTTTCATGCCTTTAATACAACAGTATATGCCCAAACGATGAAGATCTGTCACTAGGCTCTGGTTATTCATTATCTGGAATGGACACAGTGATCTTGAAGGTAATGCCACCTTTGAAGAGAGTCCCGCAGTAGAAAGCTGACGGGAAATACTACTATAATTAACCACAACTCCCACTGAAACAATAGAGCCATCCTTTGTGTAACTCTGCTAAAGTCATTGGATCTTGTTCCTAATTCCACTATGGCTGAGTTGTGCCCCTCCCTTTTTCTGAAATGCTCACATGCCAGTGTGTTGTGCAACCATCATAATTTGTTAACAAATAAAGAATTTAAATAACCTTAGACAATCAGTGCAGGCATCCCAGCTGCATGCAAACAAACATCAGAAGTACAAAACAAGTAAGTAGCAGTGCAAAGTATCTCATAATTGCTTGATCTTGGGTTCTTCAATAACAAAAACACAAAAGGAGTATGTGTTCTGCAGAGAAGGCTTTGGATGAGAACATACACTCCATCTTCTGGTAAGATCTCCAGTCCAGACATAATATCTGTGTCTGCCCAGCGTAGCTTGTTTTCTCCAGAGCTGTAGTAATACATGATAAATCTTTCTCCCATATGTGTATGAATTTGACTGGTTTTCATTTCATTTAAAGCAATAAGCAAGTATACTTTGACCTGTAATTGTCAGATTATCTTTACAATACAGTAAAGCTGTAGCTTATTGTAAAATCTCTCTTGAGTAAGCCAAGTCATATGGAGCAAAATAACATTTTTCTATTATAACACTGAATACACTGTCTGCCATTGCTGCAGTAACTGTGTCAGAGTCTGGATTTAATTCTGATCTGAATTAGTATATTGTTGGAATCTCTTGTCAACATGTATATTTTGTATCTGAAGAGCCATTGCTGAATTTTGAAGATCACCCAAGAGTAATTTTCTGCCAGTAAGTTCTCTGGGCTGTGTATTCTCAATGACAATTCTGTAGAGAGTCACAAACGCGAGTTCATAAGATCAATGATCCATGCACTGATGGTTGGAGGGTCATGTTGCAAGTGTGGGAAAACTGCCAGGGGACATAGAACATCACATACTGTTCTGTCAGCTGCCCCTCCAGCCAGGCATGGCTCCTCCTTAATGGGAAGGCGTATCTCTGTTGCGCTTACAGCACCTTTCAGCATTCTGGACACTGTTGCCATCATCTCAGGCTCATCTGGCAAGGTGCGTAATCATCACCTCTTTCACGAATCGTGCCTGACTGATGCCAGAAAAGCAGATCAGTGCACACCTGATGCCTTTGATATCACTGGACTTATCACAATACTGTGTTATTTAACTGTTTTGCCCGTGTGTTGCCCTGAAATGTAAAGTTCTTTGCTGGTGATCTCATCCATTGCCACTCCTTAAATTATTAATCAAGCAACAGCAGTGTGAATATGGACTATGCAGTTGGCCATAAGTTTTTGTGTTAGAACTCTCTGCAGCTCTGATAACTATAACTGTATGAAAACCTGACTGTAATTTCCCTACATACCACATGCTGAAGGTGACTATTGTTTGTCCTTGTTCTATTAGGACAATAGAAGCTAATGAGCTAAGGATCAGTATGTTGAGTGATCTAATTGATACCTTGTGTCTTTTGCTCATTGGTTTTGGTAAGAGCTCTTCACACACTTGAGTCGGTGTATGTGTTAGGGCTGCAATTCGCTCCTTCTGTGTTGAAAGGAAACTGAGAGAACTTTCTTAGAAGGGACCCAGTTTTGTTAAGTGACAGGATACTATTCAGCAAGAGAGGTATCAACTGTAATTGATTCATGGGAAAATAATAGAGTCTGGGTAACATAGACTGAGTCAATTTACATTACAGAAATAAGTTGTTTTATGAGTCAGGAAGGACTTCCCCACAGATCTTTTATAAACTGAGAACTGATACTTGTTCTACACTTGTTGTGTAGCCAAACTAACCTTTGTTCTGTGCCTAATTGTAGTATGGCTGTACTACTATAATTTTGTCTCAGTTGATGTTTTTTCAAATGTTGTAGACATATGACATTAAAAGCTTCTGCAGCTGTTCTGATACGGCAGTGCTCTGTGCTAATACTACTTATTCTTTTATCTGATCCTTTATAGCAGTACATCTGTACTAGTGAAGTCCTTGTAGTATCTAAAGAGACACAAGTCATAAGCCCCTCTCTACAGCTGTTAAGCCTCTGTCTATATTACAGATTCCTGCCCTCAGTTAAATTGGGTAAGGACTGTGAAAAATTGTTTCTTTACCAACAGGGCTGAATTAGCAGAAGGTGTGAGTATAGAAGCAGTTATAGTGCACAGTAAACTTGTGTGTGTGTTAGTACTAATTGTTTTAGGTCTGAGAGGACAACGGGGAATGGCTTTAAACTGACAGAGGGGAGATTTAGATTAAATATGTGGAAGAAATTCTTCCCTGTGAGGGTGCTGAGGCCCTGGTGCAGGTTGCCCAGAGAAGCTGTGGCTGCCCCATCCCTGGCAGTATTCAGCTCCAAGTTGGATGGGGCTTGGAGCAACCTGCTCTAGTGGAAGGTGTCCCTGTCCGTGGCAGGGGGTTGGAACTGGATGAGCTTTAAGGTCCCTTCCAACTCAAACCATTCTAGGATTCAATGAGAGAGAGTTTTAATAGCAAACACAGGCTGGCCAAGTTGTTCTATTCATTCTAAAATAGCTTTTGTAGTAAATAATACCAATATTCTGATAGCAGTGAGGTGCTGGTAGTATAGATACACAGACAGTGTTCATATTATTTGCAAACTACTAATATTTTTTAGAACTATACTAGATACATTAACCCAACAAAGCTTTCTTGTGTAGCTGTATAGATCTGTGTAACAGAGTTTCTGGCATAGCTGTGAGTGCTAAGAGGAATGTTAAAAAATGAAAGCCATAAAGATTTAGCTGTGCTGGCAGAATACTCATATAAGAACACTCCTTTTGTCAGGAATGCTGGTGTCTTTTGGGGAGAGAGGTAGAAACAAACTGGCAGAATACTTCACTTATCTCTTCTGTTGGAGTTTTGTTGTTGTACTTACACATAGATGCTGACTAAACCAGTCCACAGTCTAAGAAAAACTCCTTGTGATGCTGAAAAATATGAAACACTAAGCAGATGTGACTGCCCGTTGCAGTAAAACTTTGAGTCCTCAGGGAACAAACAGTTGGGTTCAGAGTCTTTGAAGAAGTTTGAGACAGAGAGCTGATTGATTTTTTTTTTTTTGTGCACAAAACTGAAACGCGTTTTCATGAGCAACTCTTGCCATGCTTGTTGATGATATTCATAACATTTCAGGGGACCTTAAAATTAGATTAGCTTTGGCCTAAATGTTGAAGGGGTTTGATCTCAACAGCTCCTGCCGCGCAGCTTCTGTTCAGCACTTCCAGTTGTGTCTGCCTTTTTTTTTTCCTTTCCAGTGAGTAGCTCTCTTGTGCTTGGGCTGGGTGATGTAGAAGAGTCTGACATTTCCAGGAATTTATTATCTCTGGCAGAAGTCTTGTTAATGTCAGTTATTGATAAGCAGGAGAGTAAACATGCGCCTGATGAGGCAGCGCACTTTCCATCGCTCACCACTAGGCCAATTTCATGTCCCAGCACACTCAGCTCCTCCAAACAGAAATTCTATCACTAATTCGTTTTTAAGATCATTTTTACAGTTTGATTTTGGTTATAACTTACCTGCTTCTTGCTCCTTTCTGTTGTAGAATATATTTTTTATTGCTTACAAATTTCAGCTGCATTAGAGAGATCATTTTCAAGTCTTGCTAGAAATACTTCTGATTTAAGAAATTAATGTGGCAGCTGTATTAACCTTTAATGAATATGCCCAAACTGCTACTCTCTATTTGCTGATTGTGAAATATTTGAATTATATAGCAGTAACAAAAACAGAGGGCTGAAGAGAGGAAGCTCATAAAGGCCAAGGCAGATCTGCAATCAGTTACTGTGATGGAAGGCATCACCACTCTCCTTTAGGAGACGTGTTGTCAGAACTGTTAATGTGAACTCTCCCTGCTAAACTGCTTTAGATAAAGCACTTGAAACAGTAGTCTTTGCTAAGCTATCTTTTATGGCTGAAACGGGTTTAAGGGGCACGCCATGGAGTAATGATCATTGTAGGTGGTGTAGTCTTCCCTGGCAAACTAGGCCCAGAAGGCAGTACACAAATTTGACTCTTCTGATTTTAAATTTGGCAAAAGAGTATTGCTGCAATTCTGTTTAGGCTTGAAATAATCCAAAGATGTCTTCTAAGCAGAACCAGACTGACAAAACTTGAATATCTGGTTTAAAAGTAAATGTAATTCAGCTTAAACTTCATTTTGCTTAACTGCTCACTTCACCATATGTATCCTAATGCACATTAGTTTTCTGCCTGTTTGCAAAGCCGTGTCCTTTTGAGTGCTTAATATTTAAGAACCAATTAGTTCCATTTTGTTTTGTTTGGATAGTTTACAATTAAACATTCTTTCAAGTGGGCTTTATTTAGCTAATTCCATCACAAAAATAAGCTCTAAGGGAATGAAAAGAAGTTCAAACTAGCCAATGTTTATTTTTATTATTAATAATTTATATTATGGTAGTGCCCTGGGGAACTAGGGCCCCACTAAACCCAGTTTCCTCTGCATATAATGACCTTGTCTAAAAAAGCCTCAAACAGCAGAAGATTCTTTCTTCTGTGACTTAGTCAAGGGACCGTCTGTCTACTGCAAGGCAGCGTACTGATGAAGAGCATATAAAGACAAATCAAGAATAGTTTTGTAAAGAAGCTTAAGCAAGGAACTAGAGGAAAAACCTGAAGCATCTTTTCTATAGAAAACCATCACTAATGCATTTTTCCAGTGTGAGCTCCAAGTCATGACTACAGAGATCTTGTTCATCCTCTCTCTGAAGTTATGGCAATGCTCCCAGTGTCTTTGATGGGAGCAAGATTGGGCAGAGAAGCAGTGGTCCTAAAAACCTTATCTGTTTCCAAGGCAGCAGCAGGAGACACTTTATATTTCAAGGACACACTGATAGGCAAAGTTAGTTTAAAAAAATTCATGTTTAGTCAAATTTCTATCAGAAGTTACTGTTTTCACAGCATCCGATCCTATCTAATTAGTCTACTTTATGTTGTAAAGTTATTATTGTCTTCAAGAAGTCTTGAAAAATGTATTGAGAGTCCTTTCACACCTGCTAAATGCAAAGGAGACACAGCACAATCCTGGACTTCATGAAAACTGAGGATCTGGCATGCTCTCTATGGGATACTTTTTGTGAGTTAAAACTGACTGACACTGGGATGAACAGGGCAGTAAAGTGGAAGTGCCTTGAAGCTAGTGCAGCAGTGCAAATTGTCTTCATCAGTGGAATTACCATCCTTTCCCCCTCCCCTTATGTGGAAGCACCAGTCTTTTCTGTTCTCTCTCCTTAATTCTAAATTCAAAATTTAGGCAGGAGTTTTCCTGACCTATCTGTTCCATATTTCTGTCCTCATTAGTTCAATTTAAAGCTGGTAAAACATCTGTTTCCAAGTACAGCTGTGTGGTTAGTATGTAGGCCTTTTTTTTTCCATACAAAAATCACTAAATCTGGCTATTTAAGACACAGATTTTATAGGAGCTAGGGTTGGGCTGTGCAAAGTTCACCTCATTAAAAACAAACCCAAACCAAATAAAAGCAGGGAATAACACCATAAAAAATGTGGGGCATGAATGTCAGAGCATATGTATCAGGAATTGGCCAGGAATGACAGGGAAAGTACAGCTATATCCACATATATTCAAAGGTTCTTGGGTTTTTCCACAAGTTTACATGCTTGTTGAGCATCTACAGAAAGGGAACATTAGTACAGAACACAGTGTTAGGATTGCTATGACAGCTACCGTCATTTGTAGAAAATATAATGAGTTCAAGCCTGTGTTAGAAGATACAGAGTAAACTCAGCCCAGATAAAATGTTCAAACATGCTGGTGTTAGCTGGTCAGTGAGAGGCATTCTAAATTGTCTTGATTTTGGTATCTCTTTCCAAAAAATACACCCGTTTTCATTATTCTAAGAGAGGTATTAAGATTCACTAATCAGTTTATGGAAATACTGTCTTTGAAAAAACTTAAGCCTGTGTCTACTCAGCATTAAAGAAAATACTTTGATTTAAAACATAAAACATTTTCTCTCCTATTCCCCTTTTATATGACGTTTTGTGTACTTTTCCTCTTTTTCCAGTATTCTTTGGGATATTGATCTTAACTTCGAAACTTCATTATTTCTGTGGCATAAGATTATCTTGGTAGCATTTATAGGAATAAAACATGATTGCCATAGGATGTTGACTTAATGGTTTAATACTTAATAAAGGGACAGTTTTCTTGATCAGGCAGATAAATGACAGAGAATTTCTCCTGCATCAGAAGCTTGCCCGAGGACACATACCAGTATATTGTGATTCACAGGCTTCAGTTTATGAAGATATCAAACTACATCCCACATACATCAAATTTCACTATTAGTGGAAGTTTGTCATCTGTTTTGGTTAATATAGTCTTCTTAGTGTAATAATCAAAACATGTGTTTTATCCATCATGGTGGTTTCTATTGAAGTTTAGACTAGGGACTTTCCACAAACCTCAGGCTGAGATAAAGGACCTTCCTTATTTCATAATTGACCTGGAAATGGGCTTTTAGGAGGCTTCTGCATTAGAAGGGTGTGTGGATGAAGATATGATCGCACCTGGTAAGTCTATCTGTAGCTTACATTCAGGCATAGATTGGAGAAAACAAGGAGAATGAAATATGTATTACTCAAGAATGTTCCTTGTGGTTCCTAATTAAGAAGGAGGAACCTCTCGAGGACAGAATTGGTAGGAATCAGTGCCTTGCTGCTAGGCAAATTTTCCTTTGTCAGAAATGGAAGAGCCTGTTCATCACTTGTAAATTGCTCTTCCTCAGCGCCATCTGCTTCTTCTCTTGTTAGGAATTTGTTTTTAAGTATTCATTATAATGTAGCTAACTGCAGACTCCAATTCTGCCAAAGCTGAAAAAGCTGCAAGTCAGGCTAGTGTGTGGAGCCTGCCACATTCCTCAATCTCTGATTCAGGCTTGCAAGTTTGTCATCAAGTTGGAAATTGAAACCAGAGGAGCTAGCAGCAAGCCCTGTGCTCATAAATCAGCTGATAATGGGTGAATTGTTCTGTGCCTTCCCCTGAGGTAGAAAGCAAAACTCAGTGCAAAAGTACTCACAGCAACTAGAAGAGCTATGATGTAGGCAAGCATGGAGAAACTACATGGGGCTGTATGAATATGCCACATACTGGCAAAGGAAGTAAAGGATGATTCGAGTTACATGCAACCACTGATTCTTTTCTTCCTACAACATAACCAAAAGAAGTTACAGTGGGATTTACAGCCAACCTTGATTCTGGAGAACAAATTTCGATGGAAGAAATAGGCACAATACATCAGTGTGTGATCCGTGACAAGGTCTCCTTTGTGCTTCATTTGTTTGATATCTGCTGCCACTAGAGGGAGGTACAAAATTGACCACAAAATTATGTCTTGAAAAATAGTTTCCAGGTCATTAACTAAGCACAGGCCAACATTTGCTGCCGGGATTCTACTGGAAATCTGGAACAAATGACCGATTAATTTCCTCTGGATGTGCACCACTGTCACTGAGAATAGAACTTGGATCTGTATGCTTAGATGAAAGCTAATTAGAAATACAGTAAGGTTTTGAATCGTGGGCTTGAAAAGCAGGTCTCTTCAACTCGAAAGTTGAGTCCTGTGTTCAAAGAACCATGCTAAAAATGGTTACATCAGAGACACTACCTCCAGCACAGGGGAAGGTATCTGAGGGGACTGCTTATAATATTTTTATTTATTGCTGCATAGGAGACCGGGACTCCAGAACTTCATTTCCAGAAGCTGGCATACAGCTATAGGATGGGCCTAATGACTAAAGCAAATAACTTGGATCAAAGCTGTTTATCTGATTTTCTTTTTGTTCATACCTATCTTGAATATGGCTAGGAGGAAACTATGTCAGATATGCAGTATTGAAATATATATTTAAGAGTTGGATCGGCCTAGATAAAATCTGCAAAAGTACCAAAATGAGTTATGCACTGAAGCCCCATCTTTCTAAATAGTGTAAGCTATGAATGTAATTCTTACTAAAAAAACAATTTAACTGGCTCCTAACTGCCTAAATTACTTCTGAGAATGGGATTGTATTCCTGAACCATTTGAGACTTTCAAAATACAACCCCACAGATGTAAGTTTGGTACAAAGTAAAGGGCCCATCTAATAATCAAGGTTAAACAGGTTTAGGCCAGTGAGTTCTATGGAACACATGTGTAGATATGTAGAGAAGCAAAATCTTCCACTTGCAGCAGAATTGCTGTGTAATTTCTCACCTTGCTTGGTCTTAAATGAGCAGAAATAATTCCATGCTGGAAACGTTTTCCTCCAGGAAATCTAGTCATGCTGGGGCATCTAGTCTAGGTCATGCTTTTCTAGAAAGGTTAGACCAGATGATCCTTGAGATCCCTTCCAACCTGGTATTCTGTGATTCTGTGAGAAATGTTTGGTGTCAGTGAGTGGAAGAATGGTTGTTCATGGCTTTGTACAGCTGTATCTGGTGGTCTTCAGAGCACTAATAGCTAAACAGTAGGCAGCTGTAGGGTAGGAGATAGTTTCCTGCAGGGATTGTATTTTTCTGCAAAGGCAGCTGAACAAGTTAATCTGTCTGCATTGTTTTATTCCTATTTATTTATATTTGTAGGAATCAGCAGGGAGAAAGAGATGATTAGGGTGAGATGGAAATGTAACGGCAGTGGCTCTTCCCCTTTCTGTGTTCCCACAGGTTGGAATTCCTATGTTAAAGTGCATTGCATATAACCTTTTCAAATTCTGCTGTGAATCCTTGTGTTATGAATACTTCCCACAGAAAGGATTTACCAGAAGAAAGGATCCATATTTGAATGTAAAGCTGTATTAGAACAGCTGTATTGAGGTGTAGCATCAAGGGCACTTTCTGTGTCCCTAATTCAGATGACTTTTCATCTCGAGAAGAATAACCGCAGAATTTTTTCTTACTTCTGCCAATAAGTGTATAAATAGCATGTTTGTCTAACAATTGAACAAAAATGCTTAAAATTTAAGGGGTTTTAATCATAATTTTGGAATGTTTATCTAGCAACGTAGACATTGCTGCTGAGGTCAATGGTTTTTCTAAGGAATGCTCGAGAGCAAAGATTAAATGCAGTGTGTATTTTCCCAGTGCATTCAGCACTGCTGTACACAAGATGGTCACTTCATTCTTTGTTGAGTAAGCTTTCATTACATCTGCCTTTAGAGGTATTAGGGCTGAGTTATGATGTTATCACATCTCAGGAGTTTCATTAATGTAATGGTCTGGATTCTTTAGATATCTAACACTGCAAATTAAGTGCATTTCCAGACTGTTCCGTGGTACATTGAAATCACAAAAAGCTTCAGTGATTCAGGCCCAGATCAGCCCTGAGACTTTGTCCAAAATGTTTGACATTATTGTAGTACATTGTGATAATCTGATTTCTTTTTCTTTATCAATGTCATGAAAGACTCAAATGCCATTGTCTGCCGCAAGTGTTTGGAAATGGATCCCACCCATCATAAGCATTCAGAAGGGTTACTTAATTCCATTGTGCCTGAGTTTTGAAATAAATGAAAGGAAGAAAAAAAATTGTGATCACATCAGTGTGATGGTAGACAAATGTAGTCCTGTTTGCAAAATTAGTCTTAAATTTGACTTATGCTAGAAATTTTCTGATGTAATTATGTAAGGGTTGTCTTTTCACCTATTGTGTTTGCAATGTATATTTGTATCAGCTAAAACCCCAATACAGATGCAGTTATAGCAGCAAAACAGTTATTGTTATGAGTTTATAATAAATGCAGGGAAGTGGAATGAGTAACTTAGCACCTTTGACTGAAGGGGTTTTTGAAAGAGCAGATGATAAGTTGGAATCACAGAGCATTGCTAGAGTAAGTAGAGAATGTTTCTGAAGTCCCTAAGTGTTCATCTATTTAATCACTACTGACTTGGGGTACATGCAGTGAAAATTGAGTTTCAGTAGAAATGGTGTAGAACCAATAGACATTAATAGCAAATTTGGCTGTCACGGAGCAATTTTATAAAACCATGCTCTAAAAAAACATAGATTCCAGGTGGCAGTCCTACAATAAAATCTATGTACTATGCTATACAAATATCCACTATCTCAGAGGATTCTCCGTATAGGCACAAATATAAGCCACATATTTTAGGATCAAGGCTGCAGTCCCTCCACTAAAATGTTGAGCACCTCCGATACTGAGGAAAGGATTATGTGGTGTTAATACAAAATTAAATCAACTCTGCTCGGCTTCCACAACTAGAAGCTAGAGTGGCTCCATTGCCCTTCCAGGTAGAGCTAATGTAATATTTACAAATAAAATTATGTATAAAACTAACAACAGTAGTCTAAAAAAGTAAGACGAAAGTTAACATCAGGTGGTGGTGGACAAATTATAATCACATAACGTATCCCAAATTACAGACATGATCCTGAGACACTGAAGTGATAGACATTTGATAGCTTGTGTACAGTCGTGTTTATTTTCTGTGGGGGCTAACAGTTTATGTGTTTTCAAACTGGCTTTCATTGTGTCGCAGCTGCTGCTTGCTGAAGCTAGTACCGACAGTAGTGAGATAAGTGACCACTTGCACCTGGGCTATCAACTCGATGTGTGCGTCCACACTTAGCTGAAGGAAACAGAAATCTGGTGCGGTTCTTGTAGGCACACAACTAGGAGCAAGAGTGTGGCTCTTAACCAACTGATCATTCACAATTGAAATATTGTACATTTTAAGGAAACGTGAATACCTTACTCTAGCCACAGTTCACCAAGTTCAAGTGAACCTCTTGGAGGTACTAAAAGGAAAACATGGCTGCTAATTCAAAATACAAAACACAAGCAGAAATATTTTGCAAGAAGTCAGTGAGTCATATTTTCCTCATAAGATTGCTGAAACCATTGTGCCCAGAAACAATTAAATATGTGACTAGGGCTGGAAAAGTTTAGCCATAAACACAAACAGACACCAGTTTTTTGTTTGTGGAGCATGAAGGTCCTTTGGCTTGAGGAATATCCTAATACCAACAGAGACAAAGCGGACCATGCAGTTTGAGTGTGCTCGTGGCTGCATAGAAGGTCAAATGTTTGGCTTCACATGCCTGGATACTTGGTAACACTGCAGGTTAAATGCTGGTAGTTTAATATGGCAAATCACTGAAACAAGGACAAACATACTGTTTTAATTTGAAAAAAATGCTCATTTGATTTCTATTAGAAATACACGTCTGAGACCTGAATTCTCAGTCTTACAAAATCCTTTGTATTTTAATGTTTGAGTAAATTAGTACATGGCAGTTGGGAGATCTGTTTGAGGCTCACAAGCTTTATAAAACTTTTTCAAGACTCCTTTTGTTTTTATCAGTAGTTCAGTGTTTCTCTTGTGCCAGCAATAGACTCCTCCAGTTTGGCCTGGTATTTTTATGCTTTACAAATGCCAGCCATGGTAGCTACTGTATTCACACTGTGCTTTTGGGGAAGATTAAAAGAGAGGAAGTTCCTCTGCTCCCCAGGGTATAATCCCTGTGTTTATGAGATTTGGAGACACTGCCCTGCACAGCAGAGGTTGCAGGTTTGAAGACAGATTTGAACTCAGCTTTGTCAGGGGTCCTTACCTGATTTATTTCTAGCCTAAAGGGAGAGTTGAATTTGAGATGTGTCCAGATGCTTTTTCTCAGGAGCAGTTGTAACATAGCTCAACACTTCTGTACAGACACTCTGGCTAGCAAAACCCTCTGTTTAAACAATTGCATTTATAAGTCTTTCTTACAAATAAAATGTTGTCTTGACATCCTACTTATGGTCTTCCACTCAGAAGTGTGAAGTGAGCCGTAAGATTTGTAGGTTGCTACGAAAAATACATTCAAGTGGTATTTGACTCTGTTGCTGTTATTTCAAAGAAAAAGAACCCCTTTAATGGTGCTTTCCTAACGTTATTTAAATTCTCTTCATTCTTACAAGAGGAAAATGTGAAAATGTGCTTATGAATTGCTTTTGGAAGTAGCTACAGCAGGACATGACCTGGTCAGTGGCCTTGGGGCCTGAGCATTGTGCCGTTCAACAAACATCCCATGAGAATTTTTAAATGCTTATGGCTGTGCACAAGTGAGGTCCAGTTCATCTCTCATTTGCAGCAGCACATCTTCTTGGGGAATTCTATTTGATTTATAAAAACATGTGTGCAACAGGATCAGGTCTAGGCAATTTAAGCAATTTCTTTCTTTCACCAACTAAGTTTTGGGGGGTCTGTACATTTCCAACCTAATGTTTCACATCTAGAGCTCTGTACCACAGATTTTCACCTCAGGAGTCTTCTCATCATTTTCCACTTTCTGAGCCTGTCAAGGATCTGCCTGTTTTTGTTTGTTCCATATCTACACGCTTTCAGTCTCGTGCTATGCAGGCTTTAGGAGTCCTATGAAATCAGGAAGGCTTTTCCTGCACTGTCTTCCTCCCTTTTACTCATGAACTAACTTTCCCAGGTTAGAAAGCTGAAGAATAGATCCTGGGAATCTGGCTTAGCCTTGATGAGGGATGTGGTCAATAACCATGAGGCTATTCCCTTTATTTCTTCCTTTAATACCTTATTATGCAATTAAATTTTTCAGTAAGCTGCATATTTTTTTCAGTCTAATGATCCTTTTGATGGGGTGACTGCTCACAGGCTTACCAGCAGCGAAAACTAGAGGAAAGAATGGAAAATATTTCAAAACTTCAGCTGTGATATGATGCAAGTACAGTCTCTGATTAAGGGTGTAGAGGAGACATCCGTTCAAAGCAAGAGAACATAAGTGCTGTACAGTTTGATTAAAAGGTGATTAAGAGGCACCTAATTTTTTCGATGTGACAGATTTCCACTGATGCTGCTGAAGCTATGGAGTCACGTGGATTTCGATGCACTGAGATACAAAATACCTATCCATGCCTGACACCTCTTTTGACAACTAGGTAGCTTGCAAAGCAGGTAGCTGGCTCAGATTTGTCATTATTACGTCTTGCTCTCAAATCTTCTGCCTGTTTTTTGTAGATGGATTTGTGAGGTTATCACAGCCTGTAGAACAATGGAGTCTTAGGCCTCAGCCCAGGGAGCTAATGAAATAGTCAGGTCTCACTGTAGGATTGCTGCTTGTGGAAATCCATGACAACTTCTGTTACTGCTTTGGCAGATAATGATACCTAAAGAATAGTCACTTACAGGAATTCCCTGTACTTGTAGACCAGAACTAGCAAAACACTCTCAAATCTCGCTACTCTTGGGAGGTATATTTAACCATACAAGTCTTTATATGCAGTCTGGATGAGTATTGAGTTAGGTTGCTCTCCAAGTTAGTGGCAGAGCCAGGAGAAGAGTCTTATCTTGACATTTTGACATTTCTGGGCTTCTGGTCTGACTAATTGTAGCCATAGTGATGGAATAATGTCAGGCACAGGGTTTTCTTTCCAGTATTTATTGTGATAAATTAGGAGCTCACTGTTTTTCAGAGCACATTCTGTAATGTAGGACACTTTGGATCATGTGGAGCTCTTCACTGGAGTTTGTACTTTTCTCTACAAATAGATACTCCAGCTTTTTGTTTTACTCAGTTGTGGTGTTTATGTTACACCAGCTTGAGGGGGGAAGGAAGGGAATTTTTCTGTGTATTAACTGTTTGGATGATTTTCTACAGCTGCTTGAAGGATATGTCTGTTACTTACATTGTATCTTGGATTCTATAGACGTATGGCAGAGAGCACAGTTCTCCAGAAAGCAAAAGATTTTGACTGATGGAAAACAGAGGAGAGCAATCCAACAGCAATCCTGTCAGAGGAGGAGTATGAACCTGAAGTTTACTGTTGAAACCAGACTTCTGCCTTGAGCTTAAGTACCACACTCAGCCAGTTCTACCATTGACTTCAGTGTGGGTCTGCGCAAATACAAAGAACTGCGTTTTGGACCTGACTAGGCCTGGAGCTTAAGTATTGTGCTGGCATCCATAATGATTTGGAAATACAGTGGTTGGCCTGAACTGCTTAAGCAGTGGGACAGTTACAGAAATGTAGAGAGCCTGTGAATTGAGGCTGATCTGGCTTTTACATAGTGAGTTTGTAAAATCAATCAGAAGTTGAAGAGGGCATAGGAGATTTCATTTTAGACTATTTAGTCCCTTATTAATTGTATTGTGGATGGCAACAGAGGAAACGTGTATAGCAGACATGTCTTGTTTTTCTATTTAATCTACTGTCTGTTGGTTTGGTTTTCTACTTCCATGCAGCTCAGCACTTGCAGCAGCACAAACCAGAGCTGCCAAGAAGGCTTTTTCTCATCTGTTTTTCTGTTTATTTCAGAAGCTGACGGAGTTACTGACTGGCAGTCATGTCGGTCAAACTCACATTTGTGTCCCCTGGTGATGGGGGTGGAATCAACAGGAGTTGTTCCTTCACTGGCTTCAGCACTGTGCAAAGCAGAAAACTGGCGTAAGTAACACAAAAGCACCTGATTGTCTGGGCAACAGACATTAGGGACTGTGAATGTATTGTTTAACTTAAGGTACCTATGTGTAGCAGTTGTTCCTTCATTTTAATGTTAAAACTATTGAGTGTTGTCATGGCTCACTGATAAATAGCCGTACTTGACACCTTACTATCTTACACACACTGTACTCCAGAGATGGCTGTGTTTCAGAGGCTTTGTATCAGACTATTAATAATGTCCATTTATGTGACCTTTCCAGCTAGCAGCCTAGTTGTAACTGATGCTTTTTTGACTAAAACCTTGGGAGTAGTTATGATAATTAAAAATCTCATAGACTTTTACAAAGATGGGGATGTTAGTGGTGAATCCTGCCAAAATATGTAACTGAATCCAGCTCAAGTTCCCCTGGAGTTATTTAAGCAGAGGAGCGTTACACAAGAGGAAGGGCTGCTTTCTGGCAATGCCACTAAAGAGAGAAAGGGAGCCATGCTAGGGGCCAAGAAGACCACTGCAAATTCACTGCTGTCAGTAACAGGTCTGTAGTATAGCCAAGGTTGCAATCCAGTCTTTCAGTCTTCAGTCGAGCTTCATAACTGCTAAACCATCCTGTACTGTTCTTCCCTTTTGCTTATCATAACTTCTTGTGTAGCACTGCTCTATGCAGATAACTGCAGCTTTTCCACTAGAAGTGCTCTCGTTCTTTTTCTGATCCCTCTATAGGCTGTCAAGTGCTTTTAAAAGATATGACATATAAATGGAAAATGAATATAATCTCTGACTGCCAATGCATGCTAGGATAATAACAAAGTGAACCATTTAGCAGTATCATATGGAAGCATTGGAAAGTATGCTTCTAGAAGTATTGTGCTCGAAAAAATCCTATTGTGTGCCAGTAAAATACCTGCCTCATGTCATAAAATCTCTTTTCAAAGAACCAAAGGACTGAATTAAGCTTTCAGCTAAATATAGCATGGTAAAGCATGAGCAAAAATGCAATTCCGGCATAAAGAAGTCTCTGCATTTGAATGAATTAATTTGTTGTGGAAGCTGAAAGATAATACTACACCTAGCAAAGGTTGGATAGCTAAACCACACCAATCACTAGGGTCTCGAGAAAAACACTGACATTAAATTATAGAAACAGACTTGAGCTCAAGTCCATAGTGGGAGTTCTAGCAGGGAAAGGATTTACCAGGAAAACTGTTGAACAGCTGTTTCTTCAACAAAGGCGCAGTCCAGCAGGGTAAGAATGCTCCAAACAGAAGAGTTCATGTATCCCTTAAGATTATTCTGTTGCTTTTAGCTGCAAAATGCCTCTGTACGCATTTTGGTTTATGGTGTTGCTTTTCAGTGTTTAGACAGACAGTTTTGTTCAGGAATCACTGCAATAAGGAAAATTTGTTTACAAAATGCTCAGTCACAGCCCAGTGAACACCCAGAAGCCTTTCCCAGCATAGTGAAGAAATTTTTTAATCACCCATTCCTAACTTATCTCTCCTCCAGGCACTGTTGCAAAACACAGCAGGAGATTGCAGGGGCCCTATGCAAGCTCTGTCCAAAGGATGACACACAAATCAGGTCCACATGGAGATGATTCTTAAGCAGATGCTAAATGTACTTTTGTATTTCTTTAGCAATTTCCTTTTGAGGCTTTCTGTCAGATACACTATTTCATTTTTCTTTACAATGGTCTCTACAGGAAGCACATGTTATTACTGTTATCTATAAAGTGGGAAATCTGATATTTAAATTAAGTTCACAAGGGAAAGCAGCAGCGTAGCATCTAGGTTATAGCTACTGTCCCTAAAGGCCTTTGTCAGCCACTTCACTTTTCTAGGAAATGTATGAAAATGTGATTCTTAACATCAGTGCACTGAGTATGTATGGGCTGCATCCATCAGTGGGAAGATACTGAGGAAAACAGTGAGTTTTAAATCCCAACCTATCCATGCTTAGATGCTGTACTTTCAACTGAAGGAAATGATCTCCTGAATTTAAGATTTGCTATCCAAAACTGTGAAGGTATATATCAAGGTCCTTTCCTTCCCCAAAATAAACAAAACCCAGGAGTAATTTGGGCTTTTTAATTTCAAAAGATAGTATTATCTTGTATCTTCCATATGATATCTTGCTAAGCAGTGTACTCATCTAAAGCATGGAACTGGATGCTATTTCCTTCTTTGCATGAAAGAAGCCTAAGTAATGACCCTTCTAGGGGACTCTTTCAGCTGCTGTTATTGGATAGACTGTCTCTTCCAGTGTTATTCTTGTTGGAATCCTCTTGCTTTGCTTGGAATGCTTGGTGAAAACAATGTAGGTTTCTAACTTAACAGCTATGTTCCTCATTATAGGTAACCTGAGTTCCAAATGCTGTGGTTAATTAATGCTTTACATTAAGCCATCATAAAAACCAAGATAATCACCAGGGTGAAGAAATTAAATGTCCAGTAATGTTTGGCAACCCCTAATTTTATCAGATTTTTTGGCAGATTATATGTTAAAAATGGAGTTAAGTGAAAATGTAGCACCAGGGTAATTAAAGTAGTTACTGGAAGGTTTCTGTAGCAGGACTGGGGATTGCCCTCAGGTGTGCTGGGCCTAGGATTTAATCACCGAGCTCAATATCCTTAGGCCTCCAGTCACATGCTTAGAACTTAAAACAGCCAGTGGCAAAGTATTAAGCTTGGTGAAGTTCATCGTTTCTTCAGGTGAGCTGGATTTAGGGTGGAGATTGTAGAGAAGGTGGAAAGCTTTTCTAAGAGGAACCATTTGGCTTGGTGGAATGGGAAACTTCTTTAGGTAATGTTGTTTTAGAGTCTTGACTTACAGAGACTGTTAACAAAACTATACAAAAATAGCTAAGACTTAAAGAAGTGTATATGTAGAGGTTAGGCAGGCAGGAATCTGGCAACATGAAAGAACTATTTGCAGAGCACTTATTTTCTGTTTCAAATATTGTACATATATAGAACTAATGGCTTGGGGTGTTTTAACTCTTTAGGATGGTACAGAAAATCCTGTGCATGGGGCTTCTGTTAGAAACAATACTTAGTTTTGGTTTTGCAGTTGCTTTTAAAAGGAAGTGAGGTGTTAGAAACTGAAAAAAACCTTGATAATTGTATCTTGTATGCAATCTGAGCTTGGTAGCTTGCTTTGCTAAAATGTGGTAGGGCTCTGAGCTGTCATTCAAATGGATGGTGAATGCAGGCAAAGAAATAGCTAATTCTAAAGGCATTTTATGTTAGCTTTGTACGTAGGCCTTGAGCAGTTCAAAGGTTTGTTGCCTTGTTTTCCTGACTTGTGGGTCTGTACTTGAGAGGTATGGGATGGGAATGTCCTTGTCCTGCAGCATGGCTCGCTTGACTAATTCCATAGTTGACCCAACAACTGGTGTGAATGTGCACACAGAAGCGGGGCCTTAGCTAGCTTCCATGTGTGTCTATCAAGATGATTGCTATCAGTACGAACATTAAGTTGCTATTAACCATTATAAAAATGATCTTTTCTCTTGCTTGCTGTGTTTTCCCCCTCCTTCCTGAAGAAATAGGGATATATATGATTTTTCTTTATTTAAAAAAGGATAAAAGAAAACCGGGGGGCTTTTCAGAGTCTGCATCAAGCTTGGAAAAGGAGGCCTTTCTTATTGAAATGATTATTATTGAAGCCACAGAAAGCTTACAGCTTTTCTGCACTACATATTCAGGGCTGGGCCTTAACTTTCTAATGTTATTTGTGGAAGTTTTCTTGGTTCTTTTGAGTAAAGGTATATGGGATTAGACATACAACTTGTAGCCTGGAAGCCTTGTGGCTTAGGCATCTTTTCTCCCAGGTGATGGGGCTTACATCTTTCCCGTATTTCTTTTCTCTTTCTACAGAAAGTCTCTCGGCAGAAGTTCAGTGAGATCAAGAATGTCACTGAAATCCCCCAAGGCTTATAACTCCCTGCAGAAAGGGGCAGTCGTCTGGGATCCAAAGCCACTGCAGGTGAAGAAAATTTTTGAAGCTTTGAAGAAAGGACTTAAGTAAGGACTTTTCAAATATTGTAATTTGCCTCACCCAGTCATGCTGCTTAAGTCTGTGTATCACTGTTCTGTCTCCATCTCTAAACAAATGTAATGACTTTCCCAGACACTGGCTTGGGACCTTGTATAACAAGTTTCATTCACTCTCAGACAGTCTGCTTGCAGACAAAATGCTCTGATGTTTTTGTTTGTTCCTAGTTTGTTACAGTTCTCTGAAAAGGCAGTGACAGATCAAACTCTGTAGGGAGATTCCCCAGCTCTTGGGGAGCAACTGAGCTCTCCCTTGAGGAAGGGAGGCTTTCAGGGCATGCAGGGTGGCAGGCAGGAAGTCTGCAGATCAAGAAGAGACTTGGATAGGGATGGGAGAGCCAGATCTGGGGGGTGATTGGCAGAATGCTTCTGGAGAGCAAATTGTGTGGAGTTGCTTTGACTTAAAAAACTGACTTAAGACCAAGTCTGAAAGTGAGGGTGTGTCCTGCGAGGACACAGTGGGAGGCTGGTTCATAAACTGTTCCTATTCTGCCTGTGCTAATTAGAGCTAGATATTCTTGTGGGTTGGGTTTGTTGGTTGGTTGGTTTTGGGGTTTTTTTATTGTAATAGACTTCAGCTTTGGAGTTCGGAAGTACTCTTTCATCTTTGTGGCTTGTTGTAAGGGAAAGGTCTAAGCAGATCCACCTGAAAACTTCAGCTGACTTGAGGTGATGAAACAGAGCTGTAGTACAGCTCCATCTTCTTATGGCAATGTAAATAACGTTATCTTGCTGTAAGTATAGCACTGTTTTTTATGGTTGACTGCACAGCAAATGTTGCATCAGTACAGACTTCAGTGAAAAGGCCAAAGACCATTGTCCATTGTCTCCCATCTGGCAGAAGTGGGATGCATGCAGCAGGCACAGTAGAGTTCAAAAGATGGGCTGGCAGTCTGAATTTAAGGTATTCTGGCTTTGGAGAAGCTGTCAGTTACCTCATAGAAATGCTGATATTATTCAATGCTGAAATGGCAGCTGTTATTGACCAGGAAGGAAGTGTGGTATGTGCTGTTTGCCTTCATCAGTGGTTGAAACTCATCAACCTTTAACTGAGTCCTCAAATCTTTTTATATAAAAATACACATTTTGTATCTTTACAGTTGATGTTGGTGGATCTGGCCTAATATTGTAGGAATACTTACACCCTGAAGTACCTGTGGGAATATAAAATACCTCTCCTTGGATCTGTAAACAGAGTTGCTCTTTCTGCTGGCATCCTACTAACAGTTCCTTCACGTATGTTACTGCTGTCCTCAGAATTTTGCTACTGTATTAATTCTGATCATAGTTTGTTTTCTTAAGCAAAGAACATAAAACATCCTGTAAGAATAGATTGTAAACTAAGATGTGTCACATTTTTATTCTGGTAAAAGGCTATAAAGTTTTAGCTCTAAAAATATCAGTCAATGTCTTATTAGTGGATTTAGATTTAAATCAAATAATGAAACCAAATGTTTTTGCAGAGTTTAGAATTTATCAGAGCTTAGAGAGGAGAAACCATAAAGTGAATCAGAATTTGTTCCCAGTTCTGCAGTGAATGCCACATGGTCAGATTCCTGCCAAAACTGAGGAGCTAGCTAATTGACTAACCTACAGAAAACAACTGTATCAAATAGCAATGTAGAGTCCAAATTTTAAGTAGATGCAGACTAAGTCCACTTGGTGCTGGAGTGACTTGAATTTTTAGTACAGAGCATGTTTTATGTGCTTGCTTCTTTATAGCTATAGAAAATAACTCTTCTGTTAACCATCTGGGTACCATTTAATCAAGCTGGCAATTCTAACATACTTAAATCTAAAAGTGATGAAGCTCTTCTAAAAGGTAAGTGAATTCTGTTCTGCTACCAGCCTTGGCTACTTCTGCACCAAGCTGTTAACAGGCAAGTGTAAAGAGCAGACCACTCAGTGCTGGAGCCACTGGCTGTCTTAGGGAGCTGGTTTTAAACAGTAAGAAAGAAAAGTAAGTGCATCAAAGCAGATGTGAAGAAGTGCAGTTGTCTAAAGCAAAGTTATTTTGACTGCTCAGAGGCTGTGTCTTATAGTATTTACCAGGTGACTCTTTTTCCCTTTTAAGCACAAGAGGAAAAAGTTACCTAAGTGTGCTCTGTGTTAGAAGCAGAGTTGGAAGAAGATGGTCTCGGCAGAAATAGGTTAAGTCCCTGTGTGAACTCCTAAGGGACGGTCCTTGCTTTCAGGCAACTCCAGAAGCCAACTGGCACCAGGTGCTTCACACCTTGCAAAATAGTTCTAATTCTGGAAAATGTAATGGTTACATTAAGAAATTCTCATGTGCTAAAAGGTGCTATTCAGCTGTTTGTTAAAACACTGAATGCCATGTGTCCTGCCTACACACACGGAGTACTTCTGTGAGCTCGTGCAAGTGTTTTCTGTTGCAGTTCTTTGACTTTGTAAGATGGAGTTGGTGGCCTTCTTTAATTGCACTGTAGCATCTGACATCTTGGAGAGTAAAAAGGATTGAAGGGGATTCCTAATGTACAACATCTTTAAATGTTAGCTAACAAGTAACCAGCATCTTCTGGCGCTTATTGTGTACAGATGCTCCTTGAGGAGTGACTTTGCATTTAGGGTAATTTCCATAGACAAATGCCCTTTCTTGTCTATTGAGCCATATCCCTTTATATAGCCATTCATATCTCTAGAGACTAAAACAAAGAGAAGTCTTCTAACAGAGGAAGTTGCTTTAACATTCTGCTGAAAAATTCTTTGGGGAGATGTTATAATGAATGCACCAGAAGAATGTAACACTGGGTTTTACTCCTCTCCAGTGAATACTTGGAAGCGCACCAGGCTGAATTGGATTATCTTTCTGGTCGACACAAAGATACAAAAAGGAACTCCAGATTGGTAAGATGCTTTTAATGTTAAATACTTAAATGCTTTAAAAATTAAGTCACAAAAATAGATGTTCTCTCACACCTGGGATTCCAGGAACTGACTCTGTATGGACAGAAATGGTGACAAAAGCTGGGCTTTGTTTTCAATACCTGGTGAATGTGTCCTTCATTCTGTTGTGTTCACAGCAACCTGGAAGTACCTTCAGCAGCAGGGGTAATGAAAAGACAACTCACACATTCAACTTTGCCTTTCCTTCGGGAAATAATAACTTGATTAGAAAAAAAGGAAAAACCAAAACCTCCCATGTACCATCACCAATGTCCAGGTCCCTGTTATAGATGGTAGCAAGACTCTTACTGTCTCGTTTAAAGCATCTGCAAAAAGAAACCAACCAACCACGCACGGAAAATGAAGCTACTTCTAAAAATGTTGGCCTTTCTCCTTGTAGTAAATAATGCATCTTAATTTAGTGTAACTGCAGATGAGCCTTGTGAAACTTATAGTCAATATGAAAGTATCCTTAATATGTACAAAATATATGTGCTTTTCTGTTCAGCCTCTGCTATTTTCCTTTCAGGCTTTCTACTATGACCTGGATAAGGTAAGACTATTGAGGATGAGATGAAGTGTTGCAAACAGTGAAAAATGGATGGTGTGTCTGCTGTGTTACTTAAAGGCATGTTTAAGAAATAATTTCTCAAGACCCCCTCTCTTTCCCCTCTTCAAAAGCAAATCCGCTCTGTGGAGAGGTACATCAGAAAACTGGAGTTTCACATAAGCAAGGTAAGGGGGTTTTAGATCTTACACCGCTACATAAGTGAACAATCTAAACACAAGATATTTTAATTCACCTGCAGGGAAATAGTGCCGGGGCTTTCTGAAAGCTGTACCCACTCTTTTTACAGGAGGAAGGGAGTTTTATTTATTTATTTTCTTGAATGGTTGGATTCAGGCTGAATGTTGGGCACAACCCAACCTGTGTTTGCCTGTGAAACCAGTTTGTATACCCTGCCAGTTTATTCAGAAAATGCTGCTGTGAGGAGTCTTACATGTTCTCCTCCCTCCCCATAAGGGGCCAAACAGGCAGTTCTGTGGAGTGAATGTCTGCAGTCTGCCCTCTGCTTCCAAGGAAATGAAATCTCCTTCCTGACATAGCTGTAGGTGTCTTAATCTGTATGGGCAGAATTGGTTTCTTGCTGTCCAAGCAATTTTTCCCTGAATGAATTGTTAGTCTACTCCTTGTCTTGTAGTCTGATAGCAGCAGAGCTGATTGTTTCTCAATATCCCATGCTTTTGTGCAGGAATGTCTACAAACTGTAGCACTCTTATTATCAGTCTGTAAAATGCAGGAGCTGCAGCATTGTGCAATGCTGTGATAGTGGGATTTTGTTGGATTTTTTGCCAGGAAAGACTGCTGATGTTCATTTCCAAAACTTACTAAAACTGTGCCAGGGAGGGTAACTCTTGTTCATTCTTCCCCTACCCTCCAAATCTTACAGGTAGAAGAACTCTATGAAGCTTATTGTATTCAGTGCAGACTACGAGATGGGGCTGCAAATATGAAACATGCCTTTTCCTTGTCTCCTTCCACCAAAGCCTCCAGAGAGAGTCTAGTGGAGCTTTACAAGAACTTCCAAGAGTGCACAGAGGTAGGGAATACTATACATGTGTAACGAAGACCTGAATGTTTCTTAGCAAAAAATGTGCTAGGTCTTAAAGCTGGCTTTCTTTTTAATGGTGCAGGTTAAAAACTTTACCTGTAAGTGAATTACAGGTGCATAATGTGAACTGAAGCTTGTGAGGTAATTAAGTGCCTTACAGGAAAGCTCTTGAATTCTGTGCCTCTCTTTTTTGCCTCAGCTCAGCTTGGCTTCATGCATTGACAAAGACAAGTGAAAAATCCTTTGAATTTCTACTTTAATTCTGGGGTCCACTGTGACTTCTACTGGAAGTAATGGGATGAGAAATGAATAATTAATAAGCTATGCTATTTTTACAAAACAAGTAGTAGAAGGTAACTGGCAGTGAACTGCTGAAGTAGTTACGTTCTTCTGTGGAGCAGCATCATAATTTTCTATCTTAAAAGTAGTATGAATGGACTCTTTATCAGCCTCCCCTAATGAAGATGTTACTCTGTGTCCTTTAATTAAAAAAGAAGTCATAAAAGAAAATAGCCTTTATGAGAAGGTAGCTCCTTTGTGCTGCTTTTCTGTCATAGTGACTGTTCATCCCTTCTTCTAGGACATGTGCTTTATAGAAGGGGCATTGGAGGTCCATTTGGGAGAGTTTCACTTGAAGATGAAAGGTATGTTCATTCTTGTTTCTTTCAAGACTCATCTGTTGATTTGGGGTTTCCTATGTGACAATCTGATCTGCTGAGAATACACTTACTTAATGGCAGTTGCTTCCACTGGCTTTCTGAATGAAACCCTTAATAGAACTTTGGAAAATTAATGTTTGCTTTAGTGCTATAAACCATGTCTGCAATGGTTTCTGTACTTGAGTACAAAATCTGACAAGCTTTCTTTCCTGAACTCAGTTAATGTTTGCCCTTCTAAGAGTAACTTGAGCCAGTGGTGTAGCTTCTGCACAGTTAAGCACAAGGGGGTGTTAGCCAGGTAGTCGCTTTATTTAGTGCAAGCTGAGGCTTTGGGGGACATTGTAAAACTCTACAAGTATTAGAATTTTCCTTCTCTTTTCAGGGTTGGTGGGCTTTGCACGTCTCTGCCCGGGGGACCAGTATGAGGTGCAGTATACAGCAATTCATTTTGTCCTTTATTTTACTGCTGTGAGTTTGCAGTGGACGAGTAGGAGACCAAAGGTGCAACATGTGTAAGGCAGGCTGGAAGTGGACTGTAATAAAACTGCACTGTTCTGATGAGTAAAGTGCTTCAGCACAGTCACTAGTAACTCTGCTCCCTGAGATTGAAGAGGGAAGGATGTTTCAAGCGTTAGACTGTTTAAAAGACTGCAGTGATTGTCTGTCAAAGCCAACCTGTCAGGTCTTTGTCTTCAAAGTTGCCCTGGAATCAAGTAACAGTTGCTGTCTGTTTCTTGGAAGTTTGCCTTTGGCATGATTTGAATGCATCCAAGGATCTTACTCGGTTGCTTTCCTACTTCTAACAGTTCCAAATGAATTCCAGTGTGCATGCTGTCTCAGTACCCCTGCACTTACTATGCAACATGGCTTTGCAGTTGTTCTAGAATGGGTGGGACATGTCATTTGGTGCTGAGTTAAAGTGTTAAAACCTGCAATCAGAATTTCTGCCTCCAGTTTTCTAGCTTTATCCAAGTTCCTAAATGTATAATGATCAAAGGAATGGCTTCACTTCTGCAGTACTGGAACAATGTGAGGCCTATGGATTGAAGGGAACATTCTGGAATATGTTAACCCAACATCATCTTTTTTCTTGGGTGGTTTCTAGGTGTTTGTGCGACTGGGGCGCCAAAAATGGAGGTTGAAAGGCAAGATTGAGACTGATGACAGCCAGACATGGGATGAAGAAGAAAAGATCTTTATACCAAATCTCCATGAGAAGCTTGAAATCAAGGTGTGGTGTATAATGGTTGGATTGGAATCAGTGGGTTAACAGGTCTTCTGCCATACAACTTACCCATTAGGCTGCCAAACGTTTGTCAAAGCTCTTAAGTAGTTTGGTTTTCCTAGCCAGGTAACAATGGCAGTTAAGCAATGTTCTGCCTTCTGAACACACATCTACTGCTGTTTTTCTTGGCGCTTGTAACTGTATTGGTGCATCTGCTTTCCTGTGTTGTGGAGTCTGGTATATGGGGTTGGTTGTGTATGTTTGTTGTGTGTGGTTAGTTTGTTTGTATGTCCTTGATCAATATCTCGGCTTTTCTAAGGTGAAGTCTAGATGTGGAGACCAAAAGATGCGTATATGCGTATTATTTATGACCTATGTGGAATATTAACTACCTAGGGTTCCGCTCTGTATTGCAAGAAAATTGCATTTATGGAAAACATCATTACATGTGTGTATGTTTTGACTCTGTAGTTTAAATGTCCCTTTCTCTGAGGGCAGTGCAGATTCTGTTGTTGTATTTTACTCCAGAAATGCTCCATATCTGAAGTGAGCCAGTGGCACTTATGTACTGGTACAAAGAGTCTGTACTTGCTATCTTTTATTTAGGAAAAAAAAGCATCAGAACTCTAAAGTTAGAAAGGTCATATCCTTGACAGTAAAAGACCAGTGCTAGTGGCCTGTGATGTGTAGGTGACACATTATGAGTACCCCTTGAGGAAGTATGTAGTTTTCATAGACCCTTGTGCAGCTGCCCTTGGCATTGGTTCTGGCACTTACCTAGCAGGTGGAGTTAATTGTTACACAGCATTGCCACTGTAGTCTGGCATCTCTTGTGGGCTGGACACTGCAGCACGACTCCTGTCAACCTAAAAGGAGCTGCGATTGAAGGCTGTGCTGGATCCTATTCTACTAGGAAACGGTGCCAGTGCAGCATTTCAAGTTTTGGCAGCTGTGTTAAAGCGCCTATTGCAGTGTTCCCCTCCAATCTGGCAACAAAACTGGGTTACATAGGAGAGACTCTTTGGCATCTTGCCCTCACAGCCTTTGGAAATGTACTTATAATGCATTTTTTGCTGCCACTGCACAATGAATATCAGGTGAGAGACTGATTCAGATCCCCGTTTTCCCATAATAGCTGTAAAACCTTGTATTACTTTGTGTGACAATGATAGCTTTATTCTTTTTGTCAGCTTATGAAAAGACTTTCTTAAGCTGACTAATGTTCTCCACACCCTCCTGCTCTTTCCACTTTGTACTTAATCATCTTTGCCCAGTTCAAATACATAGCAGGCTTAAAATTAAAAAATAAAATTGAGAAGTGCCAAAGAGTGTTCCAGGAGGAGCCTGGCAACATAATTCTGCTCCATCTTAAAGGAGATACAGGCATGGAACTAATTCCTGAAGTGGACTTCAGTCGCTTATTCTAAAACTCTGTGCTGAGTGTGATTTATGTGCTTCTGAAACAATTTGATCCACATTGGAAGCATGTGGAACTAAGCAAGTGTTTGATTGGATTTGTCATTTGTTTTTTTAAGTAGCTGAAGAAGCAAAGTGCCAACCTGGGGAAAGCGCAGGTCTGCAAATGCATTGATAACAGACTCAGAGCTGCCTGCAGAGCTAGAGGAGAGATCTGACACAGTTCTGATTTTGGTCCACAGCTGAGCTTAGGACAGCTAGAAAGGTCACAGTGGATGCAGACAGTTGTGCTTCCAAATCCTTTAGGCAACTGAGAGCTGACATAGTCTGGTGTAGTTAGGATAATATACTTCTCTGTAATACAGATTTTTATGACTCTGTTGTTACAACATGTAGACAAGCTGGGCTGTACTAATAGCAACTACTTGTATGTATACCACAGCTAAAATTTCCAAACTTCAGACTTAATTTTTCTTAAAATCATAGTTCCCCAAATTCTGTTGTCAGATGTGCTGCACAGCTCTCTCTCCAACTTTTCTTTCCTCTTTGCTAGCTATCTACAACATATTCCTTGTGGGGATACTAGCTCTCAACAGTTTAGGAGCCTGGAACTGGGTATTGAGGTTTTGAGTTTGATGTGGGCCTCGGAGCAGATCTGAGCCTGGGGTGTTCTTCTTTCCATGTACATGACTGAGGATTGTCTGGTAAGATGAAAATGGATGTGTTTGTCCCTGCAGGTGACAGAGCTGCGAGGTCTGGCCACTATTCTCGTTGGTGTTGTGACATGTGACAGCATAAACTTCTTTACAACCAAGCCTCAGGCAATCATTGTAGACATAACTGAACTGGGAACCATCAAGCTACAGCTGGAGGTCCTCTGGAAGTAAGTACAGCTTCAGATAAAGCTGGAGCTGAACAGTTGAAATAATTTAAAGGCTCCAGAGTATCTCACTTAGTAGCATTCAACATCATAGTCCTCTTTCTATTTACAGAACAGGTGCAGGAGATAGCAGCCCTGTGCTTCCTCACAGCAACCCCACCTCCTGTGCTTACCTCTGACTCTGTGGCAACAGTCCTTGAGAAGGGGAGAGGGAAAAGGACAGGAGCTATGTCTATCACCCTTTAGTTCTATGAGTTGATGTTGCCAGAGCCATGGCTAGCCGTGTGAACCGATAGTAGGCTTTTACTTAGCTTACTACTCTTCAGAATGAGCATTCAAGTCTAGCTCCAAGCAATGTATGTACACCTATAAAACATGAACAGTTATTTTAAAGATGACAAAATAATACTGAAAATAGCAGCTTCTAGGCACAATGAAAAAATATATACTTGCAATTTTAGGACAATCACTAGTGCCAGGCCACAGTTCGTTAAAAATGAAGCTTTCCCAGAGACTTAGTACCTTTCTATTTGCACTGTGATTATTACAGTTATCAATATAAGGCCTGTTTGTGCACTGCAGGGAAGCTTGGTTACAAATGCACTTTTAAAATAGCTGAAGATTTTCATGGTGCCTGTGATTTGTTAAATTGTTTTATAATTTGAGCCTGTAAATCAATTTATGTAGTGGATTATTGATGTTATTAAAAGCAAATTCTCACTTTTCTGGACGCTGCACTGGAACTTCTTCCTCAGTTTCTACACACCACCATGGATTTTTGAGGTAGTGCTATTATTTCTGCTTTATGGGACTGTCAGTCCATTCTGTGAGTCTTTTCTGCAACAAGTCAAAACTTCTTAACCTGTTTCCATTTACTCTTGTTTGGGTTAAATTTAACCATCTTAGTGAAGTGCCCAGTGAACAGCAGGCACACGTCACTTGTACATGGCTTAATGCAGTCATCAGTTCTTCCCAATTCAATATGGCAAAGAAGCATTTGAATGCACCTGTGTGACAAGGACTTTCTTGAAAGGCCACTTTGTGATGACTTGTGGATCTAGGCTTGTAGATCCAGGAGATGCAGAAACCTAATAGTGTTTAAATGAGGAAGGACAGGGAGCTGTGCCTTGCAGGTCAGATGCATCTGTGACTCGGCCTGATACAACTCTTAAGTCTTTCTTGGTTTTTAAGAATTGGCAAAAAATAACAAAGCTTGTGTATGTTGAATGTGCGATCTGCCAGATACACCCAAACAGATCTTTTGGTCCTCAGGGTAAAGTAACCAAATTATTTTATAATCAGACTTAATTTTTAATACCTTGGTTTTAGTTTTCATTACCTTTGAAAGCGTCATTTGGCTTAACCCTTATCACAGTCTTTTAAGCCACCAACAGGAGAAATGGCAGAAGTTTTTCTGTTGCAATTGCTGTTCAGGTGTTTTGAGGTTGCATTTCTGGGGTTGGGGGAAGAAAAGCTTTCTTGATCAACAGACTGTTTTTTGAAGGTCTTTTGTGCATGCTGTGGTTCTTGAAATGTATTATTGATTTTTACTTGCAATTGGGCTGAAAAATGAGTCTTGGCAGCAACATCTGAAAATTGCTTTCAAACATACACATGGCTCTAAGTTGATGAGAAACTTGCACAGCAAAGTTTTGCCTGCACCGTTGTTTATGGCACCTTTCCCCCCCGAGATCTAGCATTGGGCATCAGTATATGTTTTGGTGATGTGCTGCAGCTGCTCTGAGACTTTTGAGTCTTCTGTTTCTTATTTGAGAAGCTGAGCCACTAATTAGTTGGGTAACAAAACCTCATTCCAGAAGCTTGCTGTGATCCTGCGTTATATGTCCTATGAAACTTCCTCATACTCATGCCAAGTTATGCATGTATTCCCCCTTGAATCTGAAAGCAGAGATATTCATGGCAGAGTTATTGCGAACTGTGGGGAGTAGGGATGGTGCAAGTTGCATTATGTTTAGGATTTTTTTAAGTGAAAGTATCTCTTAAAATGGCAGCCCTTTTAGATGAAAGCCAATTAAAGTGGTATGTTGGTTTGATATTTGCATGTCTTAGTACTGGGGAAGGAAGGAGGGAAGAGGGGCATAAGAGGATTTGCAGGCTGTCAGTACTTCTCCAGCAAAGTCTGATGCCTTTATTTGTCATCACTCGCCCTTCAACAAGCACACACCACCGAAGCTTGTCTTGGCTTTAATCTAGACGTGAAGTGATCAAAAGCTCTATATACGTTTTCTGAGCAGAAAGAACTGCAGGCAGAACCCTCTCCTTGCAGAGGTACTCTTGTAAAGGAAGTTCCTTTTTCCCTGATTTCAAGCCTAACATAAGCTTCACTTGTACAGTGAAGAAGAAATCCTTTATTGAACAGGGTTTAAAATCTGGATTTGCCCTAATATAGGAAATGCTATACTGAGAGATGGCATGTTCATAGTAGAGTCTGGAAGAAATTGCTTTTACTCTCTTCTTGTTAACCCACACAAATGGCATCTAACAGATCAATTCACTTCATCTACTTTTGCTGAATCTGCTTGCTTGACTTCCCTCGCTGTCAGTATCTTGCATAAATAGTTGTGCACAGCAATTGTTCTTGCAAAAGGGACTATATGAGGAAAAACCCATTCCTATTCTGGGATATTGCAGTTTCTCAGATAATGGCTCAAATCTCAGAACAAATTCTATTTGTAACTAAATATATATTTTTTTAGAAAAATACAGTGCCAATTCTGTTGCCCCCTGGCTGTTGCAGTAGCTCACAGCTCAGAGTGCAGCTTTTGCTCAGTGAGATGGGCGCTTCTGTGGCATTTGGGACAGCCATCACCCAGCTTTTAGAGCTAGGAACAAGGTTAGTGGTGATGCATTTTCTTTGAGAGTTAATCCCCACTTGGAATGTTTCAGTGTATGAGAGCTCTGTGTCTGCTATGTTTAAGTTTGGTGAAATGTATTGGTATCCTACCAAGTGGGTTCTCCAGAGCGGCTCTGTGCAGAACTGGCAGGCTCATCTTTGACAGCCTGTTTGCTGAAGTTGCTTACAGAGAAGAGAAGTTGTGATAACTCGGGGTGTTTGTATTTTTCAAAGGCAGAGCACTCAACAGCTGCTTTTTCTTTGGTTTAAGAATAACTAAACAAATCCAGCTGATTTGCCCAAACCTCCCCGAGAGGCAAGCTTTCAATCTAGACCTGCTTTGTGAGAAATCCAAGTGTGGATCAGTCTTCCACTTTTAAATGTATATTTTCTTTAAATAGACCACTAGTCTTCTGGGCTCTAAGAAAAGTTCCTTCAGCTCCTTTATAGATTATGCCATGAATGACCTTGGGCCTGTTGCAGAACAGCTTTCTTGGCCAGTTTGGCAGAAGACTTTGGTTTTTTTGCCAATCTAAATAGCAGTCTGAATTCTGTGTCTCACATGGAGGACAAAGAGAAAGCCTGTATTCTCTTTACAGAACTTCAGTTAGCACCCTGTACTGGGATCTAAGGATGCCAGCCGGCCAGAACCACTCTTGTGCTTTTTGCCTGCTTTGAGCATGTGCTGGCCTGGCTCACAGGGCTTTGTGGAGTAGGAGGAAAAAAACCTTGAGGGAGAATAAGAAAGGAAAGTCTGTTTTTTGTGGATGCAAATCTACTGACAGTTTTGCTCTTACAGATGAAAACTTACGTGACTGGGTAGTTACTCTGCAGGTATCCTTAACCATTAGTCCATCTCTGTGCTTCTGATGGAAATGTGCTTCTTGGTGGAAGTGATGTTTCATAGCATAGTCTTGTGTTCAGCTCTACTGACCTTGAAGCTGGTGCTTATTATGCATTAGTGGGTAGGTGAAACATAACAGTAATCACACTGTTCAAGTTGCATGGGCATTTTCACTGGTGTTCAGTAGGAAAAAAGAAGTCTCATGATTAACTGTGAGTTCAGTCCAGTTGACCAGAATTGGTGGTGCTTTGATTTGATGCAAGTGTGGATTCACAGGCTTAATAGTGGGATTCAGACAGGTTTATACACCAAGAGTCCTTCTGGTGAGTGGTGTTTAATGCATGGAGTGACTGGACAGAAGGGGAGTGACTAGGGCACAGTCTTGGCAGTGAGAGAAAGGAATGTAGGCCCTGTGGGGCTGAGGACAGAATGGGGTTCAGCTCTGTTATGCTCTGATTACTTACATTCTGAGAACATAAACCAGGAAGTGTCCTCCTCACCTGATGGAAAAATGCAGCAGGGCCATGGCAATGATAGAAGTCTCAAGTATTTAATCCCTCCACAGCTTTGGCGGTTGTGACACAACAACATCTCACTGGGAATCCATGCTCAGTGCTGGCAAGGCTGAGGTACCTCAAATGTGTGTGGATGCAAAGCTTCTGATGTCATGGTTGGTTTAATCTAGGAAACAGGAGCTCTAATGAGTTGTAAACCCCTTCAAGGTGAGGCTGGGGCTATGTGTTTTGGTCCTGAAGACTAAAGTCCTGCAACAGTGCTAAGGTAAGCTAAGAGAAAGTTATGTGCTGCCTTCAGATTGCCTGGATGGCATTGTAGCGTCACGCATTTAATGCCAATACTGTAATTAGTCATAACCAAAGGCCAGCATGTTTGGCAATGTAGAAATAGAATTGAGGCAACAAAGATGATCAGATGTGGGGCCACTTTCACTTTTTAATAGAATTTCTCAGTCTTGGAAAGGTGTTGATGGATAACACTGGACAGACATAGTGATGTTCACTGTGGGGAATGTGGAAAGTAAATGGTTAGCCACCGTTTCTCTCGGTACAGGTGCAAGAGACCCCCATGTCAAAGTATTTGTTCCACAATTTCAAGTGAAATAGTGAAGTTTTTGCGTACTTGACCCCTGCAGAGATTTTTGTGTCAATGATTTCAGGAAGTGACCAGACAAACTGAGGAAAAGTGTGTGACAACTGAAGGCAATAGTCTGCTTGCGAAGTCTGCTGTGTGACAGGTCTGAGCTATGGGTTGCCTCAGATTTGAGTGTGTGTCTGGGGAAAACGTACTAGATTTGACTTATTTCCTGTGCTTTTCCCCTGAAAATCTCCTACTGGCTTCTGTCAACGTCAAGGTCTTGGGAGAGATGGATTCACAGCTCTGTCCCACTACGGTGTTTTGTTTGCTATACAAATGTGGAACAAGACAATGTATCATGCCCAAAAAGCTCACAAGCAGGAGAGAATAGATGCTTTACAGCAGATTTCATTCTTTCCTTCACCCATTGCTTTGCTCCCTCAGCTTGTAATCTTGCAGTAACAGGGAGTGTGTGCTTGGCTGGAGGCAGCTCAATAGTGGTATTTTGCCAGTGGGTTTCAGTAATTGTCAAAAGGGCAAAAGAGATTTAGCTTGTCATTCCTGCCCCTTTCCTCCAAAGTGTCATTTTGCATTGCTGTATTAAAAGCTGAAAATGAAAAATCTGAGGAATGGATCCCTGTGACTCTTCTTAAGAAATGCTATGGATGGGATTCATAATTTTCTTCCATCAATAAACATAGGAGGCTTTGCCTAAAAGGCTCTCACTGTCGGAAACCTGATTTATGTTCTGCATGGTGAGCCAACACAGATGGTGGTTGATGTAACTCCAAGGAACTGGCCTGCTTGATGAACCCCAGCTGGGTGACAGTGTTCATGTAGACAACCTGTATTAGGTGAGCTCACAGAGGGATACCTTCGTGCTGAGGAAGACAGTGGTGTGTGGCACTGCAGGATGCTGCTGAGAATTGTCCCTGTGCAACAGGAGAAACTGGAGAGAACTGGGGCTCTGCTTTTCAGCTTTTGCTGGAGAGCAGAAGTTCCACTCCGTGTAAGTGATTAGTCCTTGTGATTGTTTGGATCTTTTCAGACTTGTAGTGGTTCTATGCTGTACAGCTGAATGCAGCTGACTTTATCCTACTCCTTGGTAATTATATTCATATCTGTGAGATTACACATTTAATGTAAACCATTAACTTGGTGCCAGTATCTAAGTGGAAAACTGAACTCCTCGTGCCACAGGGCGTATCAGTGGGGAGCAAAAGTAACGTGTAATAAATGCCCCCAAACTTGCTTTAAGTAAGTTAAAATTTGCTTTCCCTCTCCTGGTTAGCAGAGTTGAATTTTGGGGGGCAGTTTGTCCAAGTTTCCTTAGTCTCTTTCAAAAAGAGCTGGGAAATTAATGGCTGTGATGTAGTAGGTAAGTGGGAAGTCTTTAGAGTGGGACTTGTCAAGCTCCTCTAGACTATAGCTGGTATCCTCTGGTAACTCTATGACTGTATGAACTACACAGCTTGCCATACCCCAGCGCACAGGTTTCCTCTGCCAGCCAAAGGAGTTGCTTATTAATATTTGAAGGATAATGAAGGTAGGTTTTTTTAGTAGCTTTTCCAGGTGCTGTGTGCTCTGCAGGGGAGAAATTCATATCAGTTTTCCTTACATGTATTATAATTCCTGCCTATGTTGGATGTGGTGTATGTCTGGCTATTTGTCCAGTGGCTGCTGGCAAGCAGCTGATGCTGTACTTGCCAGCACTGTGTAGGGCATGGCAGGGGGACAGAGAGTGCTTCATATTTATGGCCTGTTGGACTCCTATTCCCAAGACTGTGGCACATGTCTCTGTCTAAAGGGTGTTGAGAATTCAGTGGAAAACACAGAATCTTTTTGCCTACCTCTTTCTCTGCTGGTGCAATCAAATGTATTGGTCAGAGAGGCAGTTTTGCTTTACTTTTATTCCCTGTGTTGTTTACTAAATGTCACAGTTCAATCCTAACAGCTATTCCTGCTGCTAAATGTTTCTGTGCTTTCCGGACTTACTGACACTTGGGTCTTTGTGTCTCCTTCTACAGCCCCTTTGACACAGAGAACCTATTCTTGTCACCTGGAACCACTGCCAAGTTTTCTGTGAGTAGCAGGAAGAGCTCATTATACAACTGGACCCCACCAAATACTCCCAGCTTCAGAGAGAAATACTACCTGGTGAGTATGCCGAGGAGAGCAGAATGCAAAGCACAGACCTAAGAGTTGACTCATTCATTCAAGAGGGGTTTGTTTTAATGGTTGTTTTATACGACCCTTTTAATTTTGCTGTATCTCTCAAGTGCTAGTAACATCACTGATATGTTCACCTAACCATCAAGCCTTCTTTTGTCCCATCTGTACTGGCCTGGCTGCCTTGTGCAGAAGAGCCCTGTGGTTTTGATCAGTTGGGTGTGTACATTTCCAAGAACAGGAATCCACAGTTCTCAGTTCTCTCTTTTTGGTGGTATTTCATGCTTTTCAATTGTCTCTGTGCTCACTGATGCATCTGTTTGCTGCAGTCTGTTTTGCAACAAAGGCAGAGCCAAGGGGATGGAAGTGATGCTCAGCCTCCCAGCATACTGAGCTACTTGGCTGCCTGTGATTTTGATGTGCATGGGAGGAGCAAGCCTTGCACCCCAGCAGAGACGAGTGAGGCAGACTCGTTCAGCTCCGAGGATCAGAAAGGGACGGAATCCAGAACTGCAACTCCAGCTCTAGACCACAGGATGTTGCCATTGGTGATGATTCAGGAGACTTGTGCAGAAGAGCGGCAGCATCCTCTTCCAGATCACACAACTCTGGATATCCTGAAGAAGACACCGTGTGTGGATGGATTTCCAAGTAACCCACCGAGTTTTCTGAGTCGTCACAAAGGTGGAGATTCTTTCCACCAGACTAGAAACCACCATCTGACGGAGCATGAAGACTTCAGCCAGAAAAGCTTGAATAGTGCAAATGACCTAAAGCTTGATGGACATACAAAGTCAATTGATAAGACCCTCCAAGAAGTGCTAAATCTGCTGAAATCACACAGCGTGGTACAAGCCCAGCTGGAGAAACTGGAATACCAGGTTTCATCGCTGAGGGATAAATTAAAGGTACGTTGGAGTTTTACTCTTGGTAGATGGTGTAGCTCCCACTGTTAGTCCTGAAACTGCAGAGGTTCCATGGCCTTGGTGGATTTGAGTTAATGATGTAGCAACAGCAGTGTTCCAGAAAGTAAGTTTGGCCACCAGAGGTCAGGCGCTACTCAGAAAAGACAGGCCTGAGAGCTGACCACACCGGAGGCCGATGTTGCGTAGCCCCTCTCCAGAGACAGCCCTCAGGTGCTGCGTGCAGGTCAGTAACTGGGAAAAAGAAATTAAGAAGTTGCCTGCAGCCAAAGTGGAAGCGAGCCTGGGCTGAGCAGGGTGTGAGCAGTGTGTGACAGCCTCTGCATTTTATCTGCTTCTAAGTTTTGTTAATGTTTTCAGATTTAGTGTACCTGGAAATGACTGCATCAGTTCAAACCGAACGTTTCTCCAGGCTCCCCCAGGTTTTGCAGGCAGTTCAGACTGTCTGACAAGTTGTATGATGCTGAAAACATTTATTTCTTTGGAGGAAAGGTGCTGGAGAAGAGCTTTCAGCAAGCAATGGGTTATAGTGCAAACCTGGGAGCATTGTATGTGGGACCAGTGTGCAGAGTTGGAAGATAAGATACTGTAAGGCTTCCTCTGAGGTCTGGAATAATAAGTGGTGTTAACCAGTGCTCTCACAGGAGCCTTTCCAAGGGGAAGAAAGTTACTGGCCCGTGAAGTCCATTATTGATATCAAAGTTCTTGGTTACTACACTGGAATGCAGCAGACCCCTAAGATAGTTACTTCAAGATCTAAAACAGGGAATAAGTGAAAATGGCACAAGATACAGAGGAAATCAGCTCTTTTTATCAACCTGAACAGGCAGGGAAGTCCAGAGAGGAATACAGACAGATCAAAATACAGAAGCACATTTTGAGTCCACTATTTTTGGAGCAGGAGGTAACTTTCCTGGTGTGGTAGGAATGAAATCAGAAAAGCAAATTGATTCATTATTAAGAGTGACTGGAAAAACTCCAAGAAATCATGCAGAATGGCTTGATAACTACAGATAACAGCATCTTCCCTCCCATTCCATCACAGCTAAAGACACTTCATCACAAACACTCATCTATGGAAAGCTTAATGGTGGAGACAGTACTGGAAAGTTTTGACTTTTTAAACGCTGACTGCAGCGCTGATGAGCTCTCGTTGTTCGGAAGCGTACGGACAGCCAGTATCAGGTATGTGTCTGCAGCACTTCCTTACAGGGGTAAGGAGGGCTGATCCTGGGAATGCTTCCCAATACACTATGCTTGCCTTGCACAGTTGAGTAACAACTGTGCAGAGCTGCTGCTGGTGGGAACATCCAGGGCAGAAACCAATTGCTCTGAATACTCTGAGATTCAGAATAACCCACAGAGTGTGATGGAAGTGCCTGATGCTTAGGCCTGCTAGAAACAGACTGCAGCAAACAGGCTGATCAGGATGATACTGGACAGTGCTGCCCTATCTTTGAGTAATTTACAGAGTTCTTCTACTTGTTGCTTCATTTAAATTCAGTTTTGCAAGTTGTGCGCTGAAACCGAACATTCCAGAGCTACAAGCCTGATCATGGAAGACTTATTACATTCCCAATAGCAATGAGTTAGGAGACACCACAGGATTTGTCTGTGTGCTGCTTTTGCAGCTCACCTGCTGCAAATGAGACAGCAATTCAATTCATGCTATCTGGAAGCATCTTTTACTAGTATTGGTTCTCCAGAATGGGATTTTGTGGGATCAACTGAGCTGGCATTACTGCACTGGAAAAAGTTACAGAAATAAAGTCCTCATATTTTTAAGAAGTGTTATCAATGCAATAGGAAAGGCTGAGATCTGTTAAATGCCACAGGGTTTGTGCTTCTGCAACTTGCTTGCAGGCTGCTATTGGGACTGTGCATCTTTAGTTTATTTAGCTACGAGAGTCTTAACTCTTCTCTTTTCTTTCCTCAACAGCACGTACAATGACAACACACTACAGTCCCCGAGCTGTGACATGAGAACAGAAACAAGAGATGTAACTACAGGTGATGACAACTTAGACACGCTTTTGGTAACTCATCTGAAGCTGTGCAAAGGCCTTTTGCAGGTAAGGAGCAGCCTGTGGTTTTGATTCCAATTACAAAAATGAATATGGAGCTGGTTCCTTTGTAAAAAGAGGCTCAGGATAGAAATGGAGTCCAGAAAATGCAGTGTGCATGCTCAGAATGTGTCATATAAAACTGCTGCTTGATTTCAGCCTCTGGCTTTTGCTGAAGCTCTAGGTGATACCTTTGTGCTCCAAGCAGGCTGCTAATGCAGTAGGGCAGATTTGGGTTGAATTGTGTATCAGTAACAGGGGATCAATTTCTTAATGAACGAAAACTGCTACTTCCAGTATGAAACTGGCAGCATATAGGCAAGAAAGAACTCCTGCCTCCCCTTGAGACCTCATTCCTCAGTTAATTTCAGTTACAGTGCTCAAGCACATTATCATCCTCAACGTATTACCTCTGGTGAATACGGGCAGCAGAGGACAGTGTAACAATTAGTATTGATCTGCTGTGAGTTGTCAATGGAGAGGGTGGAGGAGAACCAAGTGCCAGCCAGGCTGTGCCAGCACACTGTGATTCACTCATCCTGTTCTGCTGAGCAGCTTTGCACTCAGGAGGACTCATCCATGCCATGATGGGCAAAGAGGCCTTTTGAGAGCAGCTGTGTTTTCTCATAGATTACAGGAGACTGATTCCAAGAACAAACCCTCATTCATCTTGTGCTCGATGCTGCCTTTGTTCCAGCTGCTTAGATAAGCATGTTGTGTTTCAGAAACTGAGCTCACCCAGTATAGCCCAGGTTGTCCAAAAGAGCATCCTGGAAGAAGTGTCGGAGCAAACGCGGGTCCTAGGGGATGTCTTGGATCTGTCCGTTGAAGAAAGTGAGTAACTGCATTGTTCCAGGGCATGCCCGAGGTGTGAGAGGGGCAGGTGCCTCTGCTCAAGCTTCTCCAGACACATCAGGTTTCATCCTGAATTTCTTACACATTCACATAATTAAACCGGCTCTTAAGCCTGATTCTTAGGGAAAACAGGGCTTACTGTTTGCTTGTTTTTCCTCTGCAAGGAAGGAAAGGATTTCAGGAACTTTGTCTCAGACCTGGTAGCTGAACTGGTTTGTCTTAGAAACAGAGATATTATGGATGATGGAGTTTGCAGTCAAAGAACAGCATAACAGCCTTAAAATCCTCTTTTATGTCTCTGCTTACTGCATAAAAGCAAACAGCCCAAATGTGCAAGGAAAGTTTGGTGTGCAGTTTTTCCCATCTCGGGCCTTCCCACTACTAAATCACTTCTGCTGACTGCTGGAGGTGACAAAATGATGGAGGCCCAGTGGGAGACTTTTTGAAGACCTTTAGTCTCATCTTGGTAAACAGAGTGGCAGGAATGCAGGTTTTAATTGGAAGCATTTGCTAACACATTTTATGCTGAAGGATGTGAGAATAAACTCTTCCCTGGAGCAAAGCTCTGAAAGGCCTGTGGTACAGCATGATGAGGAGAGTGTAGGAGTCTTAAATGCAGAATACAAAGGTAAGAGTGGGAAAGGGTTTAAATAATAGCAAGGAGCCACAGGGTATTGCTTCAAGTGCTCCTCTTCCTTTGAAGGAAAGCCTGTCTCAGCCTCTGCACTGAGGTTCAGAGTTCTCCACTTGCGAAGGTACATAAGACAGGATCTCTGAAGTGCTTGGAAAAGGCACAGCTTTGGTTGATAGAAATGGAAACCATTAAACTCACGAAGTCCTTCTGAAACTTGACTTGGATAAAATGAATTAACTCAAGGCAGAGGAGCTGCTATGTGTCTCGTTCAGGTCTTGTAATGACAAGTTTAGGAGCTTAGCCTAAGCCTGGTGAAATCAGTGCTTGCAGATGTTAAAATACTGGCAGCAAATCTCCAGCTTTGAACAAAGCCCATCTACACAACACAAACACAAGTCAGTGCTGACACATCTCTGTATATGCCATCTGGTGTCTCTTGTCATGTGAAATCCAAAATCTGCTAGAGCTCATGGTCTTTAAAATGGGATTTTTCAGTTATTCAGAAGATTAAGAAGAAGAAGCAGTACCTGAAGATCTGGAGTGACCTTGCAGAGCCCGGCAGCATCTTGTTTGCTTCAGCAGACAGATTCCGTCATGCACTAAAATACACCCTGATGCTCAAAGTGAAGGAGAAATACCCCCGTCAGTTAGAAGCAGGTACTGAGCTGCCACTCAGGGTTCCATTTGTTGCATAGCTAAACGTGTGTATGCACTTTAAACTACAACTGTAACTTGTTTGAAGCAGTTTACATTTAACCAACCTGTCTTTTTCTCTTTTGTTCTTTCCCCTGTTGCTTCCAGTACTGCAGAGGTTGCTAGAGCAGACTGTCACCTGTGATGGGCTGCTCCCCTGCCTGCCCCTCCAACCAGACCTGGTGACTTCATTCCAATTTTACAGCTACCTGGAGAAGCACCACATCACCAGCCTGGAAAAACATTTGGGAAAACTCGCTAAAGAAGGTAAGGGCAGTGCTTGGCTCCTTCCCTTGAACTGACAAGCCCAGCAGGATCTGCTTTCAGAGCAGAAAACAGCCCAACCATTGCATTGACAATTTGTTTCCATTTTAATTCCCCTTATGACCATGTAATTTTAATTAGAACAGGAAAGACAAGCCTGACTCTCATATCTAATGGGGTAAAAACAAAGCAGAGGTGGGAAGATGGGTTTATCTTAAGTGCCTTAAAAAGTGGGTCTGTAATAGTCTGAAGTTAAGCAGAAACAGTTGGCAGTAATCTAGGGCTGGTTTCAGAGACTGAGTAAATGTCTGCAGCTCTATGTCTGTTGTTTGCCATCACCTAGGTCTGGTTACAGCTGTGGTTACACATGCAGCACGAGTCCAGCACGTGACAGCACTTACAGCTTGGTCTGTGTCAGAAAAGAATTACTTTAAAAATAGTGCTGATATTGGCTGCATCTTTAGTCTTGTTTTGGTGCAGATGAGTCATCTGCAGCGGGCCTGAGGTTGGTGTGGTGCTGGCCAGTGAGGAAGTCCTGGGATATTCTTCAGACTGGAACTGCAAATCCAGTGCCTGAGCTCATCGTTGTTTAGGAGACAGAGGCTTTTCTCTTTGACCAGTACAGCAAGATCTGCCAGGGATGGTTACAGCATTTTGCTTAATGGTGTTTTCCTTACTGTAGGACTGGTCTGCTTGTCCTAACACCCAAAGGTGTAGGAGTAGGTGCAGTGCTTTAGCACCCCGTGTTGTACTTGATGTACCCAGGGCTTCACTGCACCCTGTGAACTAACAGTGTGAAATAATCTCTGCTCCATTCATCAGATGGTCTTGGCATAGGAGGAAATGAAACAATGACAGAGAGAGAAGACGGGATGGTCAAAGGGCCAGTTGTCCTGATTTGCTTCCTGCCACACTTAGCTTGTGTCTTACCCTTGTGAACAACTGCTGGTGGCTAAAGGAGACAGAATTAGAGGGGTTTCTCTTCTCTTGGTAGTGCCTCCAGCTCTCAGTGCTGCTGCCCTTTCTCTTGCAGTGATGCTGATCGAGGAGCTGCAGTGCCCTGGGCGGCTGAAGACTCTTAAGAAGCTGAAAGGGAAGCGGCTGAACCGGCTCCAGCCGCTGCCGCAGACGTTGCGGCTCCTGGGGCTTCTGCAGCTGGACGACAACCACCGCGTCAGCAAAGCGGCCACGGGCTGCCTGTGCCGTGCGGCGGCGAGCCGGAACTGCAGGGAAAAGGTAAAGGCTGACTTCTGGCAGCTTGTCTGAACGGATGCTGCAGTACATGGATCTGGTGTCCTGGAACAGCGTTGCTGCCCGTGCTGACCTCCTAACTAGAGCCTAAACTACATCAGTACTCAAGTGACTTGTTACCAAGCTGAAACTGAGTAACAGCCATGGACACCAACAGTGCTTAGGTCACGTTGAATTTTGGTGTGCGATTATGCTGTAGTTTATAAAATGTTTCTTTTTCGTTTCAGGCTCTGTTGTTTTACACGGATGCTTTAGCTGACTCTGACACAAGACTTCAGCAAGCTGCTTGTTTGGCTCTTAAAAACCTCAGAGTAAGTATATGGCCCAGACTACCACATGCAGAAGTGCATCTAGCTTTAGTTTTTAAGCCAGTAGGGTTGCTTTTTCAGCTTCCTTGTCTTAGGGGTTCATGAATTTTTTGATTGCCAAAGTTACAAACTATTTATGCTGCTATTCAAAAGGCAGCAGTACAGGGAGCTGCAGGGATCTGGGAATGTCTCAGTTTAATGCGAGAGGCACAGTACAGTGGTAAGAAGAGTGTGTTTTACCTTCTGCAGCATTGTTGGTGGTGAAGGACAACAGCCACTGTCTGACTGGGGGACATCTTGCATGCAGAAAAATTAGCCCCAGTGAGCTGTACATGGAGCTGGTTCTAAAGCTTTAACTGTAGAAACTGAACGTTAAATCAGTTAATCTCATATTCAACACTAGCTGGCTATAGCCAGGAAATAGCAGTAACATTTGCATCACTGCTGTAAGAAGCTGCCAGAACAGATGTAAAGCTTTCCAGCCGCCACAGTTTGGTAGTGAGTTTGCATACAAGGCATTACTGTGAGCACGGTTTCTACAAACAAGTCACAAGACAGGCGCAACAAATCATAGCATCAGCTAGGTTGGAAAAAACCTTTAGAATCAGTCTTGTCCTCAAAGTCAGCTCTGCAAAGCAACTGCTGCCCTTGCACAGCCTGCAGCTCCCCTTTCAGGGAAGGTCCTGACTGGTTTGTGCTGATTTAATGGTGCTGCAGCAGTGGCCTCTACCTGGGAACTTTTGCACTTTTTCTATGCCCTAAACCAGGAGAGAAAGTATCATTCCTTCTTAAGTTACTGAGCGTGATCAGACCTGATCTGCTTGAGGGGAGGGAAGGAAGGAAGGTGACAGCAGAACTCGGATGCAAGAAGAGGCAGGAGTCAGTATGAGTGTGTTTACCTTGCTTGCTCAAGAGCTACTCTTGCAAACTGTTCTGTTCTCACACAGGGTGTTGAGAGCATCGAGCAGGTTGCCCGGCTTTGCCAGTCCGAAGCAGAGGAAGTGAGGAATGCAGCCAGGGAAACAACACTGTCCTTTGGTAAGCCTGTCGTACTGCTTCTTAGTAACATGAACTAGTGCAGAACCAGAACAGGCCTGAACACATCTGGGATAATGGAAATATTTTATCAACAGCTACTTCATAAACACCAAGATAAACTTTGTACCACATGTAATAACCACAGGCTCTGTTAAGAGTCTGCAGAACAGGACCAAGGCTGTCACTGTAGGATAAAGTGCTTTAAGAGCCACTAACCTTCCTTTTAAGAAGGTGGCAGGTAGTACTGATGGTGCTGCCTAACAGTAGTACTGGCAACAGCAATTTTCTCCTCCTAGATTTTATAAGAAGGACACTTGAACCTGGCAGGTCACAGTAAAGCCTCTTCCAGCTCTGAGATCACTGAGGATGACTGAAACGTCTGTTAAATGTAACAAAAGAACAACAGACCTCTTTGGGTCTGGTAATCTTGTTTAGCCACCTACAAACTAACTGGTTACTTCTAACCTTGCTATTCCTATTCTTCTGCAAATGGTTCCACTCTGAATACTGGAGGGCTAGAGTGCAAACAAAACGGTTTTACATTGGCCCATGTCCTGTTACTTCACCTGGACTCGGCAGTGCTGCAGTGGAGCGGACCTTCAGTGATGAAACACAGATGTTCCCTGTGTGCTACCATCAGTACTTGTGCTTCTGCTGAGGGCAAAGAGCTGCCCTGGCTGACCCTGCTGAGCAGAGCTGCTGGGGAGGGTGTCCAGTTTACTCAGGAGACAGCGGTTTCCCTCTTCTGTTCTTCCCAAAACCACTTCAGTTCACACTTAGTTTTGGGGATCTCCAGACTTGCTTCTCGGAAACACTCCGACTCACGTGCATTACACAGATTTTCCAGCTGTGATGCTCCAAGTTGTTACTCATGTGCAACTGTTTATGGAAGGCCTGATTTTTCCACGGTGGCCTCAAGTAGTTTTTGGAAAACTGTTCCCTTAGAAATGCGTTTGTCACTGCTGAGAGTTCTTGTTCTGAACAAGGTCACAACAGCAGCGCCAGAGAATCCTGGTTTTTAGTGTTTCTGGCTGCTTTCTTTCCTCAGTGTGGACTGTCTTCTCTTTCTCCACAGGTGAACAGGGCCGGCAAGCCTTTGAGAAGATGGACAGGGTTTGCTGTGAGCTCAGAGACACCGTACAGCAAGAGGCTGAAATCGAAATCACAGTATTTTAGCAGCAGATGCAAGGAGCCACATCGTGTTGTTCCCACAGCCACACATGGGTACCTGAGGAGCTAGTTGTGGTGTTCATCAGTGTCTGGTTTACTTATGCCCCGCTTAAGTAAGTGCAGGTTTATTCCCAAAGGGGCGGTTTGCAGTCTGCATGAAGCAGGTGGGAATAGTTCTTCACAGTCTCAGCACACGATGAAATACCAAGTGCTAGACAAATGAAAACTGGGATCCCTTAGAATATGGAACCAGGTTGAGTTAAGCTCCCCATCTCACTGGAATCAGCTGCCCCTGCTCAAACTAGGTCAAAGATGAGCTATTTTTCCATGAAGTCTTCTATTTATTCCTCATAGAGGAGAGAAATGCTCACTCTCCAGCAGTCCAGCTAGAGACTAGCAGACACCAGGTCAGTTACAGCAACTGCCACATCCATTAAAGACTATCCAGTGCTATTGCTGGGTGTTTCATTCCCTTGTACAGTTCAGCTGCAGAAGGAAAGCTTCAACAGCCAATTTCATCATCATTGCAGCTTAGGACAGGGGACTAAGCAAGGACTGACACATGGATCCTTATCAGTTACTGTACCTAGCTTGTGCAGGTCTGAGACAAGGACAGCTCTGGATAAGTTGGTTTGTTGTTGTTGGTTTTAAGATGTATTCATTTAGCCATAGGTCAAAACTTCTCCTAATTATACATCATTGTCAGGCTCCTTACTCAACATTGGCTACCCTCCAGTGAGCTCACTATGAAGAGAAGCCTGGCTTCAGGTAAAATACTTGACAGGGTTTGGCTTTTGTGTGTATATATTTTTATATATAACTTTTTCTATTCCGTATTTATTTGTTGGATTTCATCCTGTTTTCTAAAGTTCTAATAAAACATTTGAGACAAGGTCCTGTGTGTTCCATAGTGCTGGGCACAGGCAGAGAGAGCACTAACCCCCAAATGGAAGGTGGATCTTACCTCTACTCAGGGTGTCACACACCACTCCTGTGGTGGGTCTGTCACAGGTCCAGCAGTTCACACAGGCTGAGCTGCTGTTCTGCTGTTGGGGTTGAGTGCGGAGAGGTGCAGCTCTCTCACACAGCTGGAGGCTGTACTGAGGAGGGCTGGGTAGCAGGATGTGGTGCTTGGGTCATGCTGCAGCACAGCAGAGTGAAACCTCACAGTGAAACCTCACAGTGAAACCTCACAGGCTGCTTACCTGTGCTGTGATGCTGCTTTTAATGTACAGATTCTTCTAAAGGCAGGGAAAAGCAGCTCTACTTTGGGAAGTTCTCCACTGCCCCAGGCCTGTCTCCCCCACAGCGCCCGGTCCCTAGAAGGGGAAAGGGCAGCACAGTCGCCTTCTGCCTGCACAAGGCTTCTGTACGTAACACCACTCCATGCAACTTTTGACAGTTGTCATTCCAAGCACCTCTAAAGACATAAACCAACAGGTAAATATGCCAGCCACCACCACAGTGTGAGAGCTGTGGGTCAGGTACCTGCGGGCCCACCACCCTGTGCCTGCCAACTGCAGCGGCCAGTTACGGCACAGCTGGAACTCTTTGAAAGCCCTGTCCTTGAGCCTTACTACCCTTGTGTTATTACACTAATTGCCTGAGCCAAAGTAGTTAAAATTCAACTGTTTAAAGCGAAGGACTAGAGCAGGGACATAGACATCCTGTGACTCCCCCTGACACGGCACTTGCTTCACTTACCTCTCGCTGGAGCTCTGACCTATATGTAAGTTCTTCCAGGGACATTAAAATCCCATTCCTCGCCAGCCCTCACCCCAGGAAGAGGCGAAGCAACACCACTCACATGGACCTTCTTTAAAAAAGAGTTTTATTGTTACAACTAAAATGAGAACTGAAAACTCGTATGGGAAATCATTGAAAAACTGTACAGGTTACTCAGAGACCTGGAACTGTTGTACCAAAACATTGAGCTTTTTTGGGCTTTTCTTTTTTTTTTACAAAAGTTTATTCTATGGCAATCTGTAAAAAAGAAAGACCTGATGAGTAAATATTTGCTTAAGGCATATAGCAGAGCAGCTCACTAACTTTCTAACAAGTTTAACATGGATGTTTGTCCATTTTCCAAGAACAGGTTAACCAATACACCCACTTTGAAACGCTACTGTATATACACACCCAAACTACTACATACATATACAGGACATCGAAACAAAAATGCATACAGTTCAGTATGATCAACCTTACACACACCGCACCAGGCTGGGGGGGCATTCCACGGCCTATCCCAGGACAGGGGATGTTTGGAACAGAGGGAGAATTGGCAAAAGCCGGGGCAGGAAGAGGGACGGTCAGAACTTTTTTATCAGCTGCAGAAGCTTTCTCTTGCGAGAGTAATTTCCAAGTGAATTGTTCGGCACCCAAAGGAAGGATGCTCTGTTTTCCTGTCAGGCCTAACATTTCATACTGCCTCCTGGGAACAGGACAGTTCTTTCAGTGACACTTCTTCCTTTCCAAATGGGCCATTGCTGCAGGAGCTGCATCTCTGCAGGTCACAGCAGGCTGCCGCTGAGCTCTGGCACAAGAGGTTTTCCTCTCCTCCTCTTCCAGTGGCAGCACGGCCAGCGAGCCCCTGAACTCGCTGTGCTGTTGCCTGCCCCCAGTGCCCTGGGTGAGGTGTGGGTAGGGCTTACTAAACTCTCTGGAATGTCTGTACTATACTTACTCAGCTGAAATGAACCATGCCAAACAACCGGGTTACACTGAGTACGCAGGAATTCAATAGGAAGTCATGCCAAGGATTGGGCGAGTACATGTTATCCGATAAACACCAAACCAGTCTAGCGCTGAACGAAGGGACTTTCAGCAACACCCTTGGAACCACAGCCACTTAATGATCAGGTCATGCAAATATAATTTTTGGGCACATCAGGAAGCAGAAATATAAGTTCTTTCACCTTTCAAGCACGTGGTATTTAATCAGGACACTAGGAGACTTTACATGCATTTTAATACAAACGGGGTACAAACGTTGCCTTAGAACAATATTCTACCAGATGATGGGAGAGAATAGTGGGGACAAAGCAATCACATAATGTATCTTAAATACACAGATGAGCTATTATATATTACCATTTTTCTATACTCATTTTTCATGTTTCCAATAATATAACTAAATATTGACTGATTACAACATTCCTCCTTTCAAGTACTGGTCTGACCAACAGTCTCACAGGTAAGGTATTGACTCCCAGTACTACCTGAGGATTTATTATTGTACTTTTGAAAAGCCCTTGATGCAAGCTTAACAAAACACAAAATAGAAATAACTCCCACCCCCAGCCCCCCCCATTCACCAACTTATTCACTGAAGGAAGAGCTACACCCAGACAGCTTTGCACAAATAAATATGGAGTGGAGGGACTTACGTAAGGTACTCCATAGCGATGCTCGCACTGAGAATGGTGGTTAAGTGCTATCACTCTAGAGAGACTTTAAAAATAAAAAGAACTGATTAGTAACACTGTTGTAAATCAGCTGTCATGGTTTCAATCACTACAAGCTCCGGTAGTGAGTTTACTCCTCTCCTCTGTGCCATGACGTGAGCGAAGACACCTTTGCTATTATTCTATTAATAATTTGGTAACACACGAGGAACAGCACTGACTAAGAGTTAGTGCAATCCCGACTTCCAGTCACAGTTCTACCAATGCACCCAAATCCTTATTTACAAGCACTTTACATGAGTCGAGTCCCAGGTGTGGCGCAGGGGCAGCATCCCCATCCCCTGCTGCAGAGGCGCAGGGCTGCCCCTCGCACCATCTGCCCCGTGATGCTGAAGAGCGAATCTTCAACCGAGCTAAAGCCAGTACATCAAACTTTGCTTTGAACAAAGCAGCACACGAACGCTTGCATCATGAGCCAACTGATATGTCCACAGACCAACACGGCTTCTGTTGAGCTTTTTATGTCTTAAGGAAGCTGCCACAGCATTAAGTGCTCTGGATTTACTTCAATGCTTTCCTGCTCATCACCTGCGGTGCCTCCAAGTACATCACCTCCCCGGCCCTTGCAGGAAGCTACTCCTTACAGAGCAGAGTGAAACTGCATTTTACATTCCAAATGATGAGGTTTAAGCGCTGGTCCGTCTGAATGCCAGCTGCACAATGCTGGTGGACACGTTTTGGTTGAATTTCCCTTCCTGTTTCTCTCCCTCCCCTCAACCTCTCCTAACCCAGAATGCAGAAGTAAAACCAGCTTTACAGAGAATGGTGCAATGTAAATAGGCGCATGTGCAAGTAGAGTGCAACAAAAGTCAATGAGGGGATACAGTTATTAAAGGAAAAGAAGGAAAAAAAAAAGAGCTTGACATGTTGGGATACCCTGAGCAAATGCAGAAGCCTGTTTCTATAAACACATGTAAAACAATAAGCTCTTTAAGAACAGTTATGCCAGGATTAAATAGATCAATACCACAGGCACTGCCCACAACTCAGTCTGCAATGATGAAGCAAGTTATAAAAACCCCTAAACCAAAAACCTCAGCCACAACACCTGTCCCCCAGTGCCCTCCCCTTCCAAAAAGGTACATTCTTCAGGTATGTGGGGTTCTTTCTCTGTTTTTGGGAACTCGTCAATATAAGTCGTGTATTTGGTTACAACACTTGGAGAGTACAAGCAAGTTTCACTTGTGCCTAGTTTTTCTGAAACAAAAGAAAAAGAATAAGAACTGGCTTTTTAAAAAAGGCTAAAAACAACAATGTGTTGTAGTTCTACTATTGAGTCTAAAAAAAGAAAGAGAGAAAAAAAGAAAGAAAAAGAAAACAGACTATTTGGCATTTTCTCTGCTTACTCCTGAATATTTTAAGGCCCTGAGATTAGAATATTATGTTCTTGGGACCACAGGGCTAGATAAAACCCTAGTGCATCAATTCTCTCTTTAAGCCCTAACCAAAGTTCCGGCCTTTCAAGCTAAGATCTACCACCACTGAGATGAGGCTCAGGCGCCTCCATTCGCTTTCCTTCAGAGGAGCTGATTACAAACCCATGGAATCAGTGGTGTTTTCTGCAGGGTCGCTCTTGCTGACACGTCCATCAATGAAAACACACCCTGTAACAGAGGTAAGCTCCCGCTGTCAGGAAGGTGAACATGCATATATTCACTAGAAATGGCTTCCAGGTTGTCATCATGTTCTCATCATCCTCTTCTGAGCTGTCTGACTTCTTCGACTCTTCTTTGCGGGGTGAGAGACGCAGGTTTTCAGCAACAGTTCTCCTCCGAATTTCAGTGTCTTGACTAGTGCTTAAGGACAAAGAAAGAAACATTCAGCACGGGAGGGAAATAACCACTCAGTGCCGGAGACTCCATTCATTTGGTTGCTCTGAATACAACCAGTTACCACGCAGGATGTCAGCAACGCCAGGGCAGGCGGACATCACCCGCTCCCGCAGCGCTCCGGTAAACCAGGAGTGACACCTAGCGGTTAAGCAGGCAGGAGCCCCGCGCTCGCTGCTGTCATGTACACAGCAAGTCCTTACAGTTTAGGTCACAGTGGCACGTAGAAAGTCCTCTGTTCATGAGCCCACTCTACTTCTTTCATCAAAAGTAGCTTTGCTTGTAATGCTTTTCACATTTCTGAGTGTGGCTAAAGCCAGTCAGCCTAGTTTTCAGCCACATGACTAATACTGCCTCTGAGTAGTGAAAGAGCTCCTCTGTACATTAACATATACTGCACGTAAATCAAGACTGAACCACCTCATTATGCTGTCACTTCTCCTTTTACTAGCAGGATCCTGTAAGAGGCCCTGGCTTATGTGTGGAGTTAAAAGAACACGAGCATAAGAGCTTTACTAAAAACAGTTTGGGTTGGAACTATTACACTAGCTCGACCAAGTTGAGTACAAGCCCTTCTGTATGAAAAGCTATTCATGAGCAAACATCCTACAACCTCTCAACTCCATAAGCCAACTGGACGCTCTTCCTAGGACAGTTAAAAGTGGGGAAACTAAATGCATTACCTGTCTGTGATCAGTGGCGCAGATGAATGAGCTCTGCCATCCGGAACCGTTTCTTCCACAGTGCTGACCAAACACCTGATCTCTTCCTCTACTACTTGATGTTTAGGAAGGAGTTCTGTGTGTTCGTGCATCCTTCCATTGTGCATTTCTGATGTTCGCTTTGGTGGTCTGGGAGGTGGTGGGGTATGTTCAGGAGGTGGGTCCAGGTCTTCATTGGAGAGCTCTTTCCACTGTTCCTTCAGGGAAGAAAAAGCCCTATTAAGCTTTTCTCCATTTCTTTTACATAAGCTACTGTAACTTTTAACATGGCAGGGTCCTTATACTCTACCTGTTCATCTGCATTGAAGAAAAGAAAATTACAGAGATACAAGAACTCCAAACCTCAGCTACATGCAGTAGACAACAGCTATAAATGCAAGAAATTATCACCTACTTCTGTAAAATTCAAATAGTGCAAAATAGAATCTGTGCTGCTGGAGTGCTGCTTGCAATAAAACAAGCTTAGAGGATTTAAACACGATACTGCAACTTCTGGCATATTAGAAAGTTTTTATGATCTGAAGTGAAACACAAGGCCAGTGAAGCCAGTCTACACACCAATTATGGTGCTGTAAAGTACACAGGACCACCTCTTATATTATGGGTACTTTTGTGAAGGTTCTTACATACCACGCTGCAGATCATGACAGACTAAAGCACTGTATTTAAGAACCCCATAAAAACTACCGAAGCTAAAGCAAGCGTGAAATGTAAAGGTTTCTCTATTCTGCTCATCCCACATATCCACTCGAGTTAAAACAGGCTGCGCAGTCAATAGGACTCACTTGCACTGAAGCATCTCCCATAATGAATTTCGCCCCTTCAATAACAGCTAGGTAGGAGAAGCGGAGCTGGTCTGCTGTCTGTATGAGCCCCATGCGGTACTTCCTCATCTCCAGGAGGACCTGTTTAATGTCCACAGAAGAAGGATCTTTCCGCTTGTCCATCTGAAGATAAAAATTTGAAACAAGCTTTACGCTCTGATGAGACGCTCAATGACCCATTCTGCAGGAGGGCCTTCGCATTACCCTTCATACTACCGAGTTAATAAACTCACACAGAACTGGTAGCAGCAGCTCTTTATCGGGTCCCTAAAAAGACAGCCACTTGGCCTCAAAATGTTGCATATTTCCCCCTTTTGGCCTTTTTTGTTTTGAGAATATAATTAGGAAAAGAAACCCCACCCAGGAGATTTTAACCTAGGCCTGACTTCTTTGTATGACTGCTCTCACACAGGGACAAGAATAAAGCCAAGGGAACTGCACTTTTATCCTGAAGTCAGGACAATTTCCTCCTGCCTAAGGCAAAGCTGACTCTGTAAAAGGAAACACATTAGATTTATTTTACATTGTTTCAGGATAGTCCAGGCTGTTACTTAGCAGACATCAGTGATTTCTTTAAACCATGAGGGCAAAGCCTATCTTTGTGAATCACATTGAAACTAGAGACTCTTTTTCCCCAGTCAGTATGTCCAGTAAAGAACAAAACCTGCCTTCCAAAAAACCCACTTCCAAACCAGAATATGAATAAGATACTGGGGAATAGCATGCAAAATACTTCACAGAACACACCACAGCTCCTTGTAAACCCACAACAAACCACAACTCCACAGACATAGCACATAATCTGGAATAAGTAGTTCTTACCAGTAGAAGACATGTATCAACCAAACAGAAAGTTCCGGATCTCCCGATTCCGGCACTGCAGTGCACCACAATGGGCCCGTGCTCCGGGTTAAGCGAGCCAGACTCCCTCACTTTGAACAGGAAATTGAGGAATGAAGCAGGTGACTCCGGGACGCCAAAGTCAGGCCACGTAGTATAATGAAAGTGCAGAATCTCTCTGGTTTCCTGTGTCTGCAAAAACGGTATTTAGGAAGTCTTTTAGCTTGGATTCACGAGTCAAGAGTATTCAAAGCACAGTTGCCTATAACAAGTTCTAAGCAGCAAATACAATTCCTCATGGATTTCCCTAGGAAACAGTCACTTACGTATTTAGATACTCAGCTTCAAACATTTTTACCTTCAAATCAGTTTCAAATTTTGTTCCTTTGGAAAAATTTTAGCAACTTCCTTTGAAAGTAACTCTGACTTCCATGGCATGGAAGCATGTGCCCGCTCAGCTTTGTGCGCTACTCAGACTTCATGGCTGTCACTACATCTTTAGAACAGCTGGCTTAAATTCAACTGACAAAGTTCCATCAGTCTGAGGAGCTTTAATAGCTGCACAGCTCAGAAACTAATGACAATTATCTCTGTGACAGTCTCCATTCTGAGCAAAGGAAATTGGATAAGTAAATTCATGAATTTCTAACATGGCTCAGTTTGTTCAGCAGAGCTCATTATCACCACAAGATAGCTGGCACTGCCTTCCAGTTTCTAATGACAGAACAACATCTGAAGATTTCTCAAAATGAAGTACCTCAAGTTCTAAAAGCCCTTTACACTTTCTGCAGACAAAGCTCTCACATTATCACAGCTGTTTCTTTACAGGTTTTTTCCCAGCTTGAATACTTTTTCTAAGACAACTAACCCACTGGTGCTCACATCCTCCTAAAGTACTGAGCTACAGCCCTCAAATACGTCTATGGCAGACACCATAGTTAACACACCACAAACTACATCAACTAAATCCTTACTCAGGCATAATTTAATCAAATTCGTATCTGCTGTCACGCTTCCTGGCAAAATGGAGCATGTGAGATGCTAACAGATGAGCAAAGGAATAACTGCGTCTTCCAGCAGTGAGCAGCACACAACAGAATGCAGGCTAGCATATCCCAACATATACACCTAGCCCAGCATCGAGGACCTAAGACATCACCTTCAGTGACCTGCATTCAGTGGAAGTTAATGGTGTTCTTCCTCAGCCAGCCTCCCCAAGGAGCTTTAGATTAGCTCTCACTGCTCTAATACAGGCCAGTGTTGAAGAGAAGAGGAAGGGTGGGAAACAGTATGTATGCTTTCATTTTGTGTTGCACAAAAGAAGAAAAATATGAAAGAGGAGGAAGAAAAAAAGACAAAAGAAGAAGAGGAAGACAAAAGATGACAATGAAAGAAGATGAAACACGAAGAAAAAAGAGGAAGAAAAAAAAAAAGAAAAAAGAAAATAAAGAGTATTTCTCTTAAAGCCAGTGGTCTGATCCTCGTATTGAGCTCCATACAGCTTATTGCAGGACCAGGATTAAAACAGCGCCTGCTTTCTGAAGACCATCAATGCAAAACCTGAAGATTTAAGCCAAAAAAACTCTAAAAATTACCTTAGAACAAGACACATGCAAACATGTACCTTAAAAGGACAAGCAATTATTTCAGCTATAACACAAAAGCACTAGGACATCTGCTACGTGATTTTATAAAGGGTTCTCTGAAAGACAGTGACAAACTAACCTTCGCACTCGGTGTACAGCTGAGACATGAAAATGACTGGAGTTTCCCCAGATATGTTTTATAAATATTCAGCAGTTTCATTTCCACAACACACACACTAGAGGCTGAAGAACAACCTCATGCAGAATCACCAGTTCCAGACCAAAATCTGCTATAATTCACGACCACCTTTTTCAAGGCCTGATTGATGAGGAGGCAAATCTCACCTCAGAGGAACTGAAGAACCTGACTGATGCTAGTTTCTGTACTTACTGTAAGGTTTTCCAATTCTAGCTGTCGTACTGTGTAATAGGATTTTATATCTTCAGATATCAATGTTAGTTTCAAGTTTGTATCGTCAAAAAACATTTCTTTCTCCTCCTTCTGCGGCCAGTACTGTGCACACTTGACCTAAAAACAAATAGGAGACATTTATATATAATTTATGTTTGTGTAAAAGGCAAGGAAAAAACATCCTTAAATATAACATTTTCTTCTGAGATAATTTCTTCACCTGCTTTTATTACATGGAGGACTAGCTCTAGTGTGAAGAACAACAGTCTTCCTTTGTATTGCAGAACCACATCTCCACTGAACCTGTTGTATGAGTCAAATTATTTTAACCCTGACTGAACCAAGGATGGAGGACAGGTCTGTTTAGGTAGAGCTCCTTCTTCTACACATCAGCTCAGAGTGTGACTTACGGAATCTAATCAAAATCACCAACAGCATTATCTGTTTTAGCTTGTGTCAGAACAAACAAAACCACAAATCTAATAACTGTCTAGGTATAAAAGCTCTCCCAACACTCTGCCAAAATCTGAGTTTTAGTCTACTCTGCATTTTATTTATTACCCTCATGTCAAACATTTTAATTTCAAAAGAAGAGACAGATGCTAACAAGAGCAGAACATACTGTGAAAAGCATTATGTATTCCACGAAGAAGCTACATATAGAGAATGACAACACTGCTAATTTGCAAGTGTAACATCAGATGAGATTTTGGGTTACTCCATTCACTTACCACAGAAATAAAAATAGCAGTGAGATCATTTGGATTTTGCATGGCACAGTTTAGAAGTAAAGAGCCAAACAAAACCCCTGCATTCAGCAAACGTTCCCATTACGTACTTCTGACTGAATTTCAATTTTCTCAGTAAAGTATCACAGAGAGCTGAGTTTTGCAAAGCCTGCTACATGCTAGGAGCTGAAATGAGTGAACTAAATAGCAAAGTAGCACATTTTGCAGTGAAAAACTGAAACTAAGAACTAAGGAAACTCATCAGCAACATGAACAGGAAGCCTGCAGCCAAGTTTCTGACAGTTAAATCTAAGGATATTGTGACTGGCTGAAGTGGCCAGCTTCTTCTGCCACTAAGCACCTCTGAAATGAGGTTATGACCACCATCTAACCATTGCTAACCACGCAACAGAATGGACTGCTGGACATGGCTAATGTCTCCTTTATTAAAGGGCAAATAAAATGGGTTTAAAGTTGACATGGAGAAACAATGAAAAAAACATTCTCAAGACTAAGATGATTTCTGACAGTATTGTAATAAGTAAGAAAACTCTTCAGTAATTTATTCATGGACTAACACCAGTTCTGTTCCGACTACTTCTAGTTCTTACTCAAAATCCATTCTCTAGTTTATCAGGGTGCAGAAAGTGTTCTAATTCTCTGCACTTTTTCTCTTATTGATGTTAAAGAGCCAGCCACTGCCTTTGTGTCTCATTTCTCCACCAAATGTGTCTGCAAACAATATTTTGTTGTGCTCCACTGTGTATGTCCCCCACTGCTACTTGCTGAGAAGTGTAAGCAGCCTGCCCTGAGGGATCTCAGTAATTCACTTTGTTCAGAACTATTGGCAGTGCAGAGAATGAGAGGGAACGGTTGGAAAGGAAGAAACTATTGAAAATATGGTTACTGCAACTCTTTTGAAGATTAAATTTCACTTGCACTACAAAAAAAAGCAAAACTCTAAAAATTCAAAGCTGCAGTTTATTAGAACACAACTCACTGCACAAGAATTTTCCTGATAATTGGGAATTCTTTCCCAATTATGCTGAAGCATGTACCACCCAGTTATCACTGATGAATGCACAACAAACCAGCCACCCCTCCTCCAAAGTGTCTTTATGATGACTATACTGTAACTTTCTACTTTAAATTGTGCATTTCTATCAGTCTTTAAAATTGCTTTTGCTTCAAGTCAGCACAGCTGCCAAGTTCACTTCAAGGATGGCAGATGTGGAATTAGCATAGAGGCAGAACTCTGACCCAAGGATGAAAACCATGCCTGGTGGTTCCTGTCTTCACCATGAGAAAGGACAAGGCATTTCCTCTCAAGACAGCATCTACTCTATGTGCCAGAGGAACCAAAATCTTGTTTTCTATCTGAAGGTAAATTACTTCAAAATTAACCTCAACTGTTTGTTCATCTATTGTTCCCCTTCACCTTCTGCCTGCCTTGTCCAATGTAAACTTCCTAAAAGGTCTGGACAAGACCTTAGACCACCACACTTGTCACAGTGAGTAAAGCATAGGCTTAACAGCTGGTTCCACATCACCCAGAACATCACTGCTTAAAGCAGATACTAGATGAAGTGCTTCCAATCCTACCTCCATTCTCCTAAGCCCTCTTATGAATTTTGTAAAACAATGACACTGGTAGAGATACAATGTGCCTTAGTGGTACCTTTAATAATCAGAGCTCTTACTGCATGAAGGAAGCCTGGAGTCAAAGTGCCTCTCTAGCTACTTCAAAACCATTTCATAATGCTTGTGAATGAACACTTGCTGCAAATGACCTTTGAGAGGTACAATCTGTGTACGCTGGAAAGAACTACATTCAGATACCCAGGGCAGCAATAGAGAACAAATTCAGGAGAAATTAGGACCTACAATTACAAACCAAGTCATTTTCTGACTGTGCTAAGATTGGTTCACTGGATATTCAATTCTAGACATAATTTCTTAGATAAAATAACTTACGGTCATTGCCTTCCTACCCCACCCCATTCTTTGGGTTGTTTTTTATTGTTGTATTGATTACTTGGGGTTTGGTTTGTTTTTTTTTTATAAAGAAAAACCATGCACTGAACACATAGCTAGAATTAAAAGTACTTACAGATCCCTTTTCCATCACTCTGTTCAACATGACAACACCACGGCTTTTCTGTTCCCAAACCATCTCCCAGAAGTGACCACAAGTATTTGGCAAAGGTCCCTGCAGAGACAGAATCCCCAGAAATAAGCATTATTTTCTGTTAATGTCAGTGCAATGCTCCTCACTAAAAGTTACTGCACTAGGTAATAAATTTCAACAAGTAACAAGCAGCTTCTCATTTCGAACTGTAAATAAATGCAGTGATACAGCTTTAAGTTCCTTTCTCCCACTATGAGTTTACCCATGAAAGCACAGTTAATCTTTCCCCCCATATAAAGGGAAGAGAGAAGTAGTCTCACTTGTGAGAACAGAACTGGGAGTGAAAAATGCTGAGAATCTTCTTAGGAAAGGTGCACAAGACAATGGGGAAATAAAACCTCATTGACTAAGAGCAGAATTAACACCTATGTCAGACTATTCTTCTGTTCATCATTGTTATTCATAATACTTGAAAATTACTTGACTGAATGGACATTCAAAAGACTGAAACAATGCCAGATCAGTAACAAATTACATGGTTTTCCAGAATCTTCACTGATCTGCTTTGAGACTGAAGCAATGCTAACTCCTTTTAAAAACTACTATCTACTCACAAAGTAGATGTTGTTGTAACTGCGTGTCTGTGCTATGTTCCTTTGGTATTTCCTACTCCAAAACCATTGCTTTGAATTTTGGGCAACACAAGCCAGCACAGTATCATTGTGCTTCCTATATGTGCTATCCATCATTTTGCAGAACTGCATGCCAGGGTCCTCAGGAAGAAGGACTGGATTTAAATAAAGACACTCAAATCCATTAAATTCTAGATCAGAACAGAAAACTAGTAATGGCTTAGCTTCACATTTGACTATTCCACATACCAGTTTGACCCTATGATCAACCTCCCTTTTCCTGAGTAAGTGGAGTAAGAGCTGTGTGCACAGAATCATTTTCATAGTGAACACGTCTTCCTTCAAAGATTTATCTTTATTCTCTAGAAACAGGAAGGAAGAGCTTCTGCTTGAAAATATTAATGTCAGCCCACCTTTATCTAAAGCATGGAAGGAGAGGTAAAAAACAAGGCAAGATTAAAGACCAGGACAGTCCCCAGCAAACTGAACAATTAGGACAAACAAGAGTTTTGGCACAGTTGCTGGCTCCCAGAAGAAGATGACAGGCTACCCGTGTATTTTTAAATCTGTTATATAAATAGGTGTGGAATTCACAGATTCAGTGAAAACCAGCCACTTCCACCCCCCAAATTCCCATCACTGAAGTCAGTATTAATAGCTTTCCTCTCTCACATTAAAGGCACAAGCATCAGCACTGCCCAGCTTAAGCCTTTTGGAAGTTGTGGTATCAGTAGGTATGTTATTTGTAAATGCTACAAACCCACCACTTTCAGAAGAATGTTTAACAAGAAACACATGATACAGCATCCTGCTTGTTTGGAACAGAAGATTCCCTAATATATTTTAGTTAACTTCTGCCCCACTCAAATACCTGTTAAAGTATGTTATTTCATACAGGTTTGGAACATCTTTACATTCATAAATAGAGTTTTGTAAATGTGAAGCCCTCCCTTGAGGTTCACCTCTGTTCAGAGAATTTACCAGGCCACTTAAGACCTGGTATGAAACCACTGTGGTGGTGTTCCATGTAGAAGCATGACTCATTTCAATCACATCTAAATGCTGCTTGTCATAAGGCAACAAGCAGATCTGTAGAAGTATGTTAGTTTGTAGCCTCAATGGGTCTAAAGTCAGATACAGAAAGTGGCTAAAACACTCTACAGAAAGTCAGTCTGAGCTGACAGGAAGCAAGAAGGAATATGTAGCACTTCCGTAAATCTGTTCTATGCGCATGTTTACATACGCACACAGATGTCAATACGCACTGAAGTAGCCTTCCAATAAAGAAAACAAACACGATAAGGCTAAAGAAAACCCACAAAAAACAACTCCAATCACCGTAAGATTGTTATTGTCCACTGTCAGCAATTACCTGGGTAAGGATGTAGCTCCTTTGGGCCTCCTCCATTTTTATCAAACTAGCATTGATATAGTCATTGTCACCTTGGTTTAGCTTAATTCGACTGTGATCAACTGCAGCATAATTAGAAAACACTGGTTAATGTCTATGCAACATAGTACAATCCATGCACAACCTCATCAGATGTTAGATCAAAAAAGCCAAAAGAGTTTAATGACAGACAGCACAAAAGTGTTTGCTGGTGCTTGTAACTCTGGAAATACAATACAGGTCCCTCAAGAACAATACTACAGCAGGTTGGTAACAGACGTTGCAGTTCATCTTCCAAGAATACATTGCAAGAATGGAAGTATTTGAAGTAATCTCAATGGTAATTTGAAAACCAGATCACACTGACCTATTTGTACAGTTATCAAGTTACTGTTTTTAAATAAATCTCATTACACAACTGCTCATCTTTTGCAGCTTAAACATTCAAACCCATCTTGTTCTAGGTTGTTAAAGGTTTGCCTAAACATACATTGAACAAACAGAACACAGACTTCTTATTCTTCTTACAGACACTCAGCTACTGTTCCCAGCCCAACCACACCTTCATGTAGAATGAACAAAACTCAAGAATTCCAAAAATGTAATGTCATTGCTCTCTTGTTAGTCTCAGCTTGCTCCACTTGGAATTAAAATAAACCAAAACACCAACACACACACACCAGTTCCCACATTTTGCAAGAAAGCCAAACAGATTGGAAGCAGTATTATCTAAAGGCAAAGAGGAACCATTTGTTACTCACAACCCCAAATATTAGAACTGCTTAGTAAAGCAAACCATGCGCAACATTACTATTCCCAGTCGGCTGCCCCAAGACTTCAGGAACTTTTAACTCCTAAGAGGAAGTTTTCTGATACACAATAATACTTTAGTCTTTGAACAGCAGACATCTGCCCAGCAGTAGAGCCTATAGAAACTCCACATTTAAATCAGGTGGCAGTGTTGCACCCTTGAAGAGGGAAAGAAGCACCAGAACAGGCACTGTCACACAGCACAAAGGTGGCAGTTTATTGAGCCAGCTGTGAACTTTCTTTAGTGTCTAATACATTAAGTATTATCTGCTGACCATTAAACTACTGTCCCGCACCTCGCTGCACTCTGCATGTTTTGGTTGTTGCAGCCTTTCTTGCACCCCAGAAGATCAGACTTCCCTATGCCTGGCATGCTCTGTGTTACTGCCTTTGTACATGGGATCATAAAAAGGAGGACATGCTGCAACACCAAACTGTGCCTTGTACAGAGGAAACATGCTCAAGGATGTACTTGGCACCAGAATATGTAACAATAATCATTTCAGAAACACAAGCCTCGCTAGTAGTACCACCTTTGCTAATGGCCTCTCTGTTCTAATTAGCTTAGACTTCTTTCCAGAAGTCATCTGTTTTATGCAAGACTCTTTCTGCTCTCCCAACAGAAGCAGTTACTCTTCTATTGACTAGAAGATGCTCTATAAGAACCTATAGATTCTTATACATATTCTAATATATAGATTCTTCTATATATTCTAATATATATATTCTTATGGAATCTGTAAGAATCTATAGATTCTTATACTGACTAGAAGTAAGTACACTGACACAGAAAGGATACTTGCCATCTAATGCTACTTCAGCCACCATTCTTCTCTAGCACAAGAATTCAAAAGTAAAGTAAGTTCCTTTCTTCACATTTGTGCCCACTAATATAGAACCTACTGCACGGTGCTCTAGTACAATCCTATGAATATAGCGGCATCCTGTGACATCTATCTCAAATATATTAACAAAAAAAATCGTCTTGGATGCATATCCCCCTAACAGAAATTTTGTCCTTACAAAGAACATTTAGCTGTTACAAGAAGTCATTAGAGGCCAACCATCAAACAATGGAAAAGAAAGTGTACTTACAGGGGCTGACATCTCTGTACCTATTTCTATTTTTGTTTCTGGGATGTTTGGCCACTTTACACGGAAAGTCACTGGCTTCATGCCTGATGTCCTGAAACAAACAAACATGAAAAAAAAGCCTTAGATATTAATCCATCTAATATCATTATACCATTAGTTATTTAAAGACAAAGACCCATTTGACTGTATTTCATGTGTAGGAGTTCTGGACAGAAAACACTTTGGGCTTCAAATTAAGAACTGAATTTAAATTTATCAGAATACAAAACTAACATTATTTGTGTGTTAAAATGTTACTAGTGTGCATAATAAAGTAACAGAACATTTACCAGAGATTATGCTTTCACATTCCTGATGGAGCAATTGCTCCCAGTATCACTGAAATTATCTGTTGTACTTGTGACTCAGCAGCAATTAGAAAACATCATGATAGAAAAAAACCCCTTGTCTACCTCCCTTGGCTTCAAACACACACATGGAGTGGTAACTTGTCCAAGATCACCTACATCTTTATCTTATCAGCAAGATGTCATAAAGCTGCAAATGGTGAAAGTTATTTGTATCCAATTCACATGCTCAGCTAAAGCAGATATATATATAGGGAGAGTTTTGGATGCTGCACTGATGGCTGAACTGTTAAATGCACTTTTTTTCAAGCTATCTAAGACAACTTCAGGAGTTCTAATGAGAATTCTGCTGTCTTTGGACATTAATCCCAATCTGCAGAAACAGAACTGCACACTGTGAGTAAATACTGTGTAAGTATGCAACAAATGATAGAACTAGAAAATTCAGGGTGAAGCTCTTTGATTTAACTGAAATTAATGAAAACCAATGGAATGGATTTATTATAGAACTGGTACTTCAATGGCACTGTAAGTTTAAGAAATTCTAAGACAGACATTGTGCATGAAATGAGTATGTGAACCTAGCCCAGAGGCCACTAAAAAATCACCATTAAAAAGAAGTTAAGAGTTAAATTTATGCCCTTTCAGTGGATGACATTAATTTTGTTAAATATTGTCAACCAAATGAAGCAGAGTTCAAAATTGATTAAGTTTTCTGTCCAGATACAGCTATAGTTGTGCATGGTGTTGATCCATACCCAGTATGACCAGAGAACAGGTTTCTGCACACAAAAAGTCAGTGCATTTGGAGGGCTGCTTGTGATATATAGATCACTTGCATAGAAAGGCTGGGCTCTCCTCTATGAATAGTTTTGAATTAGCTAAGCCTCTGGTTCAAACTATGGTAACTTTCCAACATCAGAGCAGGAGGATTTTGTACCAGCTCAAAAATCTAATCCCTAACATAGAGGCCAAGCTGAACTGGTTTTCTCTTCCTTTCAGTTTTGCACAAATAATCATGTACATTGCTGACAATTTCTTTTTTAGTGTGCTATATACTGCAGCTTATTATTTGTTCAACTTTCTCTACCCTATTATTCAGCTCTGTATCAGTTTACACTGAAAGCTACATGTCAAGGGAAGAATTCTATTTTACATATACCTGCTCAAAATTAGTACAGTATTCTGAAATGGCTCCTCTCTGAAATAAGCCCTGACATCAGCTGCTATCTTTTTATAACTTAACACATGGCTGTCAGTATTTCTGCTTATGAAGAATGCAGTCTGGAGAATATGATCTTGACTGCCACAGTCTAATATCTCAAACACGAGGCAGCTAAAATGGGTGTTTTCATAAATTCCATCTCCGACACTAGGTTGGCGACTTTGTATTTTGCAGGGGTTCATTTTTCTTCTGTACTGACTGTACAGGATTAACAAGAGACAAAACCAGGGAACTAGGAAAAATGGTTTTCTAGATCTCTAACCACATTCTCCACAGAGCCTACATGTTATTTCTTTTAAGTGTTAAAAAAAGAGAAAAGTAACAAAACCCCAGCATTTAGGATTCGTATTACAAGAACAGCAAAATGCAAATGAAACCAGAAGACCCTTAGGCATTTTTGCTGTAAATGCTGGGTTAAATTAGCAGCAGCACTAATCTACACAGTTTCCTTTCACGACATTAACACATTTGAAATGAAGTGTCCCCTCTTTTAAAAAAGGAAACGGATGAAATGCTTCATTATGGAAATGGAATGATACAAAGGCATTCTGATACAAAAGCTTTATACTTAAGCCTTGAAGAGTTCCATAGATTCAAATACCAATATCCCATATTTAAGGATCTGAAACTGGTAATTTGTTGTTCCAGGAACAGAGAACTGGCTGTTACCTCACTGCCAAATACTGGATCTGTTTAAAGATGCTACAATATCTAAAGGTTATGAAAGAATAAGGGAGTCCTAGGAGATGAACAGAGAAAATGAAAAGAAACAAGTTACCCACGTACATCCCAGAAACACAGTTTAAAAAGCATAATACATTTCTGGAGCACGCTTCAACAAACAAAAAAGAAATGGAGTGGTAATAAAAATGAGGGACCGAGATACGGCAACAGGCAACCCGCTGCCTCCTGAGAAAAATCCAGCTAGCACACAGCGCTTCATTTCTGAATGTAATGGACACCAATAAAATCCAAATCCTGGAGGCTATGCATGCCTGGACCTCAGCGTCAAAGCCAAGCCTGAAAAGAGGAGGCATACTCTTCTCAGCAACACGGGATAAAAGTGGTTTGGGGTTTTGGTTGGGGTTTTTTTGGGGTTTGCTTTTTTTTATTTGGCTACAGCAGTTGCTAAGACATCTAAAGTGACCCAAAAAAAGTATCTAAGATCACTTCCAGAATATGAATCTGACTTCAGTGGAAATCAGATGGCCTTCAATAGAGAAAATTATTGGAGAGAAACAGCGTACAACTGGCCGTGTTACAGGCTTTTTGTACACTCCTCCAAAACCCTTGTTACTGGTTATTGCAGGAGTCACGTAACACTAGTGTTAGGGTGGTTTCAGAATATGTCAGTAGTAAGACAATAGGATGAACTCCATGTTGGAGAAAGCAGAATCACTCACAAAAGGAATCATTATGCTATGAGGAACTTGAAGCCAGTGATGTCATGAGAACTGAGGACAGCGGATGAACACAGGGATTGATAAAGTTACGAAACTCCTTCTTGAATCACACTCACAGTCACACTGCAGAGATCCCGTCAGTTAAAAAGGAAGCTCGACATTTCATTTAAAAGGTCGTGCAATATAAAACTTTAAAGAGGAAGGGCTAGAACTGAAGTCAATTTTCCAAAGTCAAATGCTTCTGGTTTTGAGCATGAGTCATCCCATGCCACTCATCTCCTGGTTTTATGTCCTGTACTCTGTGCAAATGCCCCCAAAGGCTTCAGGGGTAGAAAGAGGAAGTCTACTGAAGCACTGTTCTTCAAATGGAAAGTTCTTGTAGCTGCTCCTGGTAGTAGTTACTGGAATAAGAAGTTCTTTCATGATTTACAGGAGAAGATTGCTCTCAGTTGCGTGAATTGAGTTCCACTTGGCTTGATAGCATAACACTTCTAACCACAAAGGACACAGAATGCAAGGGCAGATGAGACAAAAGGGACCAGTCCCACGAACACAGCCTTACCTTTCAGAGATCTACAGATGTTCACCAGGAAGAGGTGCTCATAGTGGGTCTCACCCCCTTGTCCCAAAGCTTTCTGCACCAGAATACCTGACCCTTCCTCCTGCTATTAATACCCAACATTAGTGATTACTCTGTAGCACACAGCACTGTATTTCCATTCCTCTCAGCCTTCAAAAAACTACCCTCAATTCAGGCTCCCAACCTGTAACTACTCTGGAATCTGAAGTCTGACAATTCCCCCTTTGGACAGTAAGTATTTTCTGCAAACTTATTCTAACCACTGGCACTCTGCACCACACTATAGCTTCCATACGTACACTCCTAGGCACAACAAACAGCACATTGACTACACTTTCCCCATCTAGTTCAGACACCAACAGGAGATTAAGAGAGAGCAGATACACCTCAAAATCTTGAAGTAAGTATTAGGTCACATGAAGAACCGTTGATGACATCAGTCATTCAAGCACACCACAACGTTACACAGACCTGCATGTTACTATTTCTAATAGAGGAAACAATGTCCAGTCTAAAGGCCTTCAGATCCAACAGAAAGGCTCCTGGGGAACTCTGCTGCAGGCCTTAATTTGATCACACTCTTTTATTATACCATAAACCCTGGAGTAGCTCAGACTAAAAGATAATGATATACTGTCATTTTAACAGTTCTGTTCCTACGGGAAGCAGCAATTGCCAAGATCTTATCACAGGCTACAGAAGAGCACAGTAATCTATCTACTGACACAGTCTCACTAGGGAAAGCAATTCACAGCAAGTATATAAAGACTTAAATAAAAAAGTAGTTTTAGCTTAAGAGCTTAAAAAAAAAAAAGTTTCTTCTTAAAATGAGCACTGAAAACATGATGACACTGCTGTAAAGGTGGAAGAGTAAAGAAAAAGCTACAGTAAAGCCAAGTGAAAGCTGCTGTTTTCTGAGGTGTCATTACAGGCCGATTTCAGAATGGAAGTGCCACTACAGCCATATGAGGCGGCGAAGACCTGTACAGAAGAACACAAGAAAAACAGGCAGTACAAAGGGATCCACAATGAACAGCTACTTTACACAAATGAGAAAAGGTCTTCAGTTCAGTGTATAAGGGAGCAAAAAAAAAAAATCAAGGTCAGGTTGAATGGAGCTTTGAGCAACCTGGTCTAGTGTGCCTGCCTGTGGCAAAGGGCTGGAACTGGATGACTTTTAAGGGTCCCTTCAACCCAAACCGTTCTGTGATTCTATGATTCTATGAAACTGAGCCATTGAGAAGCAGTGAACTGACTCAACAAAAGCACCTTGCTAAGATACAAAGCATACATATATCAAATCTTCATTCAAACCTCTCTGACAAGGAAGACTGGATTTCTTATCCTGTATTTTTTAAACTTTACATTAGGATATTTGGACAGGGACAAGAAATGAGGATGTAACTTACAGGTCATCTAAAGAGCAGGTACATAAACAGGGAACTGCATTACATGACATTAATTTTGACAACAAGCTGCAGACTTTTAGCCAGATAAATGAAATAAATGTAGATTTTAATACCCTTTGAAAACATTTCATCTAGTCTGTTAGTTTTGCTTCCAAGTAAAATATGGTAATACTGATTTTCTTATTAATCTCCCTCAAAAAAACCCCAACTGACTCGTATGCTGAGCTTCTTCCTGACGTCATGCATGAAGAGAGCGAAAAGGACAGGCTTGTTTAAAGTTCAACAACACCGTTACGTGAGTTTAAAAGAATAAATAAATTATATTAAGAAAAAAAATCCCACACTTGCAACATCGTTTTCCTAGAAAGCCCCTTGCTCGTTCAGCACTACATGGGCAATCTGAACAGGTTGTCGTAAGCAGCGTAAGCAGAGCTTCTGACACCAGTCAGCTGGCTCTAGCCGCGGAAATAATCCCCCAGGAGAATGTAAACTGGACACGACTGCGTTCTTAAATCATATCAGCACGTGGAAAAGGCTACTATTTTTTTCTGGGCCCATGTTTATTGCAGCTAGATTACAGATTGTTTCTCACAACTAACTAGTTTCAACACACCTAACTGCAGAAATTTAAGAGTGATGAAAGTAAACCCTGCAGTACTTTACTGTGCCCACTTTGTCATGGTAGAAAACCAAACACTGTAAATGCTCAATGAAACACTTGCACCTGAACAGTTCCTACAACTTGGGTATATACTTCCAAAAGACAGAAAGCCATTTTAACAGTATATTCATTCTGCATGTTGTCAAAAGGATGACACTGCTGTAGAATAAATCACCGCAATTCTGCAGAACTCAGCTGTTCCCATTCTCGATTTGCTTCAGTGTCATTATCTGCAATGAGGAAAAACTGATTTTTCAATTGTGCTATTTTTGAGGGCTGCAACAGAGCCAGGGCGATCAAAGAGCTAAACTCTAATATTAGGCTAAAGAATTACATGCAACTTCTCAAATTTCAGTAAGTTCAAAATACGGCTTGTCCTTGAAATTTATGACCCATAACAGAAGAAGTTCAGAGTAGCTGGCAGGAACACTTGACTTCTGTTTTGTAGCCATGTACTCACTGCCAAAACAGGAAACAACTGAATGGAGGGTGAGTATAAGAAAACAACTGAAGTTCCCTTCTTCATGTCCATTGCTATTTTTCCTCCCAAACACTCAATCTATTCCAGAAGTGTATCTTAGACATTATTGGAAGTATAGAGACTTCTGAGAAGATGAAATGGCTTTTTCTTGACAGCTCTTATGCAAAAGAAAAGCTTTGCTATCTGTATCGTCAAACAAAATCAGTGCTGGGAAATAAACCACAGTCTCATTAAAGTGTCAAGAGGTTCTAACTCAAGCTACTCTCCTCCTATAAGAAAAATAATCACAGATGAGAACCAGATCTTGATTTGCTCAAACATTACAGGTGTCCAGACAGAGTTTTGGTTTAACCTCATCTCAAAAAGACTGATGCATCTGACAGTCCAGACATCTTCCTAAAGGAATTCAGTCTGTGTAGCAAATCCAGACCTTAATATGTTTGCAGCATGGATTCTGCATGAGTTTTTAAATGTGTAATTCCTGGCCTGTTGTGTACTCCAGGCTCCATAAACTGACAACTGTGGTTATAAACAGTCTTCCTTTCCTAGTTACCCAGTATTTTCATTCTGACATCTCACAACAGCATTATTGCTTTTACAGAGCTACCAGCACAATAAAAAAGCAAACCACCCAACAAGATGAAGGCCATGTGTGTAGACCTTGAAGGCTTCAGGGAGGGTGGGAATGGGGAGGCTGTAAGCACTAGAAGGTGGGGAAGGGATGAGAAAAGCTTCTTCTCACACCTTTTCACAGCAAAACCAGATCACTGTGCTGCTTATAACTAAGGTATTTCCTAGATTTTAGACAAGTGGCAAATGATAAGGTGCAAACTGGAAAAAAAAGGACAAGAGATGGATGCCCTTGGAACCACTGCAGCTAATTTATAGTTTCTCAAGAGGATCTCTGACCTCCTGAAATAGGAACCATGGAATAATTTCTTATTTATATTCACTCAGAATCCTTCACTGATTTTCAGAGATACTACATACAGTGTTAATCTCAGTTAATGTTAAGAAAGCAAGACTGTACTATTGCCTCAAATTCCTGCATAATCCATGATCACCATTTAATCTTAAAATAAACCAGTTCATTTAATTAAAAAAAAGTGATAAATTAGATAATCATATGTAAGACACTCCTTCCTCACTGCTTCATCATCTGGAGAGGTGCCCTGTTCACTTGTCACACTGTCACTAGTATTTTAAAGTTTTACTGCTTTTTTAGAAATTAAGCTTGGTTTGGGATTTTGTGTTCTGTTTTTAGATCATCAAGCAGCTACGTATTAACCCCTCCAATTCCTTCACCATTATGTAAATATTTTCAAACACATACTAGACTTTCAATCATTTAAAGTCATTTACATGGCTCAGCTCAGGTCAATATACCAATGTGAACACTGGTGTATTAGCACCAATTAATGTAGTACACTGGGCACTGAAATTCAGTATTACTAGTTCAGCATGCAAATCCAGAAAGCCTGACTCATTTATAAAGCTCAGGGTCCTGCATGGGGAAAAAAAAAAAAATCCAGTCTTTTAGAAAGGTTTCAAATAATCTTTTGTTCAAATAATTTTAAGGATTGTGCTAGAACAAGGGCAGCAGCCTTCAGATGAAAGCTACGTAGCCTGGTTTGCACAGTTAATGCCACTAGTAACAACTGGCACTCATGCTGGAATTTCCAACTTCTTAAAAAATCTAGTAGCTGTCTTATAATTTGTTTTGTAAAAACCCACAATAAAACTGAGATTAAAAACTTCCTAACAGCTGTCTAAAAGCAGCCATTTGACACTATACCTCTCAGCAACCAGAGTCCTATTTACTAAAATATAGCAGAAGGCAATGACGTGTTGACATGGTCTAATCTGTGATAGTTTTATCCAAAACCCTTTGCTAGAAGGATAAAGTGGTTTTATGCAGCAGAATGAAAACCTACTTCATTTTCAGTTACAATCAGCAAACTAAAATCAGAACTTTGGTCTGAATCTCACCAGGTAATTTGACAGATGAAATCCCAAAGTCTTAACAGAAAAGAATCAAAGAGACAGAAGAAATAAACTGAAGTATTATCCTTTGAGTTTTTCACTCTGTTTCAGGACCTATCATCAGGTGGTGATTCTTTACCTGTCATGATTGTAATACGGACAGCCTATTCTCGGAGCCCTGAAACAGGTTACTCTAGCAGGCAGTGCCTAATTTATCTTCAGAAGACCAAGAAAAGTTACTGAAATAAAGGTAGGAAAACAGTGAGACTTCTTGTTCTGGATAAGCACAAACCCAGTTGTAAACTTTATGACCATTACAGGGATTACCCCAAATAATTCAGATTTAAATCTCACCTTTTTAGAAAAACAACAACTTTCAACAATAAGAAACCGTATGAAATGACTGAAAATAAAGCCTTGTTTCTTGAAAAAAAGAAGAAAAAATTCACTCATGTTTTGCTAATATCAGACATTGTACTTTGGAAACAAATCAATATGCAGAAACTGAATCAGTCAAGCCTGATTTCCTGTACATTGATTTCGGCACGCTGAAACATTTAAAATTATGAAGCAAAGGAACGTTCCAGTACATGAACACAGGTACATAGTTCCATTTAATAACTTACCATCCTCTCCCTTCACACAGAAGGCATGTGTGATCTGATCTATACAGGTATAGGACATTGGAGCATGTACTCCAGTGTAGTGACAAAAACTTGCTAACAAAGCTATTCCTAACTCCTGTCAGCTATATGACAACAGTAGCGAGCAATGAAAATCACTACCAGCCCCTGTCTGAAGCTGTCTTTTCTCCCCTCCTCCAGGTGTCCACTCTAAAAACTGTCTCAAACAGAGAAATATTTTGGATCCAACTGGCATTCTGCAATCAGACCCACTTCCATCAATACCAACACCTGAGTATCCTCTTCAGGCAACAGATTCAGGGTCTCGTAATTTAAAAACTGATCACATCTTTACAGATTCTTTTTACTTATCTCACATTTTTTTACCCCAATGTATGTCTGCACCAAGACTTCTGATTCTGAACACACCCTGCTCTTACATTTATTTGGGCATGCTGACATACTCCCCACTGAAAAGAATACAGATGTTCAGAAAATCTGACATATTTATTATTACTGTTAACAAGGAATTTGAGAGGCTCCTAAGGTACTAGGTGTACTGATACAGAAGTACAATATAATCCTCTGCTTAAAGAGAGGCTCCAGGCAGGTGCTTAGTGTTTGATCTACTGTCACTGTTTAAGGCCCAAGTCTATTAACATGCTCAACTAATGAACTGTAACAGAACTACTATAATTACCCAAGGACCCACAGCACCCAAACACACAGTTCTGTGACCTTGATGAGTAATATCACACTTGCCAAGTCTGAAAACAAGCAGCCCTGCATATTTGAGGAGCTGAAGTTTGAGCCTTCCCACTAAGCCCCTATTGCTTTTTTAAACGAGAGACTTGATTTTAAAACATACAGTTCAGATTCACTGAACTACAAATGAAACTCGTCTGTGGTATTTGTGTCCTTTCACCTTTTCCTGGAAAGTATGTTGACTAAAAGCCAAACAAACAGCACTTTAACTGCTTAATAGACAAACACCACAGTCATGTTGCTCAGGACAAATATTTTTAAGAAACAAAGTAAGATTACAGATGTTATATTTTTTTGCTTTTGTTAAAGAAATGCCAACATTAGCGTTAGCAGCAGTTTAAACTTACAGAACTGCAGAACTGCCACAGCACTATTTTTAAGTCTTTCGTAGATAACATTCTAACCACCTCTAGATTACTAACATCTTAAAATACTGGTCCCATTAACCGGACTAGTCAAGTCCAGTATTCCCTATCTGCAGCAATATATGCTCTTCAACAATACAGAACTTTATAAAATAATAAAACCATCCAAGAAAAAAGGGCAGGCAACAATTCCCAAGGCATCTTCATTTTGTCAAGGTCATTTTCAAATTAAGGTACTCTGTGAGACAGAGATCTAATTATCTAGTACACACCACAACTAAAAGCTCCCAGAGAAAAACAAAGTCAGCATTAGAACATTTTACCAAGCCTCTCTTAAGTTTAAAAGCTGTAGTTCCACCACAAGTGATATTTCCACAACATGGACCATACAAGAAGCCCACACAGTCACTTTCCTGATGTGTTTATGAAATGATCCATGAAAGCATAACTCAAATCAGAGCTTCCCAAAAAAGGGTGATTCCCCAGACATTCCAATTGGTATGATACATGTATTATGTTTCCTTCCCCAGGGAAAGGCAATTGTGCCCTGAAGCCAGAGTACAGAAGTTTACAGCATAGAGTATGAGCCCAATACTAAAGAGGAGGCCTGTCCTGGGAAAGGACCTTAAGGAAAATGACAAGGTGTTTATAAAGCCGCCCCAAAACGCCAACACAAATAAGCTGGGAACACAACTAATGAGCTTTCCCTTTTGTCCCTAATTGAAACTAATTAGGTAGCATCCATGAAGCGATTTTAGTTAGGAGTGAAGCCATGAAGTGGCCCTAGGGGACGGGTAAAGCATCTACAAAATACACAAGAACTTAGCAACAATTGTCATATGGGTAAAACTGCCATCTAGTACAAAGTCATCATCTCTCCTAAATCCATCATTCTGCCTATCAAGTAGAGATAAAAAAAATTTACTTGCCAAGCTTTGGGGTATTTTATAGATCTAATCCTCAAGGCAATCCTAACAAGTCAGACAGAGAAAAGTTGTTTTCTTCAACAGTCTCCTACAGATAAATGTTTGTTGTTTTATTTTTTTCCCCTGGAGTTTGAATTTCCACCCATACATTTCAGAGAGTTTAATTTTATACCCATACGTTTAGCACCAGGCCAATTCCCTGGAAGGTATCCGATTCCCTGAATAAGACCACATGGATTTTTAACCCTGGACTCAGGAAACAGGAACATGCTAAAATTTTACAGTTTTCAGCTTGTTCTGCAGCTCTACTTTCTTTTGAAGGTGTAGATGAGGTTCAAATAGAAATACCACACATCCCTCTCTCTCTGATGGTGCCATATCTACTTTAAAGTGGTGGTCCATCCAGTTACTTGTAATAAAGACCAAAGACAGTTTACAAATAGCACTTGAAAACAGGAAACAAGATGACCTCAGAATTTTTGGTGGGTGCTCAAAACAAATATTAAAAGCTGAGGGGAATGACAGATGGCTACACAGGGACAATGTGATCTAAAACAAAAAATTTCACCTATGCCACAAGTCTTACAGCACTAGATGTGCCTGAAAACAGAAAAACTGAGTATTTAAAGATCTCCAGAGTTCTCATGTTTACCTATCAAGCTCTTTGCAAATTCAACAACTTGATTTGGCACCTTACAATACCTCCTTAAAACCGACAGTCAATGCAATGAGTAATAGGGAAAGGGGGAGACTTTGTACACTCCGAGATCTATCATCAATTCACTTTTGTTATGCTCTAAATACAACACTGGAATTTGCATGCAAAGGGAAAAGATAGGCTCTATGTAAGAATGAGCACACACATAATCCTTTGTAGGTTTATTAGAGAATTAAAGCTACAAAAATATCCTTCTAGGACTTACAAAGGAAAACATCAGACATTTTTTCACATCACTGCTATTGTCCTTCAGATGCCCTAATGTCAAGTTTGTTGTTGTTGCTGGCATTATATTTCAAAATAAACATTTATGTCAACATGAACTGCTAAAACATTTGAGGGTTTCAATGGGAAAGAAGACAGTCCTTTATGCTAATGACACTGATCTACCCTATCTCCCCCTAATAGCCAGTTGCCTCCTGCCTCAAGAGTAGTGAGAATCACAGAACGGTTTGGGTTCAAAAGGACCTTAAAGCTCACCTAGTTCCAATCCCTTGCCACAGGCAGGGACACCTTCCACTAGACCAGGCTGCTCCATCCAGCCTGGCCTTGAACACTGCCAGGGATGGGACAGCCACAGCTTCTCTGGGCACCCTGTGCCAGGGCCTCACCACCCTTGTAGTGAAGAATGACTTCCTAATATCTAATCTAACTCTCCCCTCTGCCAGGTTAAAGCCACTCCCCCTTGTCCTGTCACTACATGCCCTTCTAAAAAGCCCCTCTCCAGCTTTCCTGTAGGCCTCTTTAAGCACTGGGAGCTGCTCTAAGATCTCCCCAAAGCCTTCTCTACTCCCGTCTAAATACTCTCAACTCTCAGCCTCTTCACAGAAGTGCTGCAGCCCCCATTCACCAGTTAAGGAAGTCATCCATTGAAGACAGTCAGAAAACACCTCTTGGTTGCTATAATGGATGCAACTTGTGTTCTCCAAGCAGATTAGTTTTCATCTGCAACACCCAAACTCATTAGCTTTCTAACTTCGGAGTCAATGTTTCTCACTACCATTTTAGGAATCCAACCGCTTCGCTGCAATGCTCTTGGTTTGACAGCTGTGTTGGAACATCTATATATTTCTCCTTTCAGAAGGGAGGCTATTTCTCTGAGCAATTTTTTTAGGCTCTTGTAGGAATGCTTTTGTCTTCCCTGGTCTCTAGAGGCAAAAGAAGAAAGTTTTAGATTAGCTCCCCTACCCCATCATTAGTACTATAGAAAACCAGAACTGTCACTAGAAGCAGACATCATTCAGAGCCATGGAATCCAGGCCTGGAATTGTGTATTTCCTTTATGTTTTTGGTGAGAAAGTCTTTCTAAACACAAAAGCACTTCTAGATTAACTGTCTATGGCCCATTTTCCATGACGACACAAACCCAGAAACAAAAGGATTGTTTCTTAGGAATCAGAACTTCTGAAGTTTGCCTAGTTTTTATTTTCTTGATTTGAGTTGGTCTGAAAGTTTCTTCCCATCATGAAAGACAGAAGTGAAAAGAGGATTTTATGAAAACAGGATTAATTTGCAAGAATCATTTTCTACACCCAACTGACTAAAACTAAACTCAGATTTTAGCTACTGTAATTTAGAGGCTAGAGTAAGCAAGCTATTGGTGTTAACAGAAGCAAATAGGAATTAAAATAATTTTTATCTCAAGTTAAACTAGCTCTATATGCTTTTAGAAAGTACAGTCTGTTAAAGCAGATTTAGACACCAGCTTGCCATATGTTATGTTAAAATTAAACTGATTTTTTTTTGTAAAAGTAACAAATTTATGCATGAAATACGTCTGTTCAGTACACCCAGGTTTTGAGGAACGCTTCTGCTCTTCCAGTAATCTCTGCAGAATGCAGCAACTAAAGCTGATTAGAAAAAAGAAACTAGTTCAGAATTTTGAAGTTAATCTTGACAATATCTCTTCAAACTGTAAACACTTTGCACAAAGTGAGCTCCACCAGCACTGTTTTCCAAGTGGTTATTAGTGCAGTTATTTCACAGTACAGTTATCTGCAATGACTTCTAGATTTCAGGACAGAATTTGTAGGAATTTTTACACGGTCTGTACAATGTTCATCTCAAAGATCAACAGAAAAAGCATTATGAATGCAAACAACATCATGGAACAAATTCCTGTATAATGGAGAAAGGCAACTTTCTTGGAGGGTAAGAAAGGGGGAATATACATACTAGACCAAATATATGTAAACAGCTTAGAGAAAACAACAATTACTTCATTCCACAACTCATGTCTCTTCCTCTGAGGGAGCTTTCAGTTTGAATTCATACAAGCCATAGACAGGACTTTAGTATATATGTTTAGCGTAACAAAGCCCAGATGCCACCTAAAGTGCTCTGCTGTGTCTGTATATTCACACTGATTGCTCAATTTCAAAAGTAACGGACTGGTTGTACTAATAATGTTCATTGTACCTAGTTTGTTATATGACATACACATTAATATAATTTTAAAAAGTAATAACATGGGTACCATTGAGAACTAGAGACATTATAAGCTGGTTAAAAATAGTAATTTAAATTCCTAGCTTAGTCAGCTTGGCAGAAACAGCTGTGTTCACTGTAACCTCTAATTAGTTTGCACATTATAGGAGTTCCAAAGGTTATTTCCCTCTCAGACACCTACTAAATTAGCCTTCACAGCACAATACTGTTACCAGATCAAATGCAACAGCAACAGATTATTCAGACTTTAGAGACTTACCACTATTTTTTCTGTAATGTTTCATTTATAAAGGCATATATTCTTATTTCATATGGTTCAGGCAACTTCCCTTCTATGTGGAACATTCAGAAAAGCCTGCCTTGAAAGGAAAAGGTCCAGTTCATAGCTGCTTGCTTATGAAGATGTACTCCTTGCTTAAAGATCTCTGAACTTTACTTCCAGTAATCAATGCACAAAAGTGTTCATGTAGCTCATGTATCTGTTCAGCACCAAAAGAATGAAACAGGTAGACTTGAATACACATCGCAAACACAGCACACCAGAAATGCCATGAAGTTTACTTTGCAAGCCTCTGTGTTTTAGAAGTAGTGACCTGTAGGTTGAAGCCATTTTTGTTCAGATGATGGAAGAAATGCATTAGAAATCAAAGGCATTTTTTTAGCCAAACTACATTTAATACTATATTTTGGGTGCACAGCCCAAGTTTCTGCTACGTCATCTTCTGAGTACATTACATAGGTGAGACTTTCAAGACGCTGTCTCACCAACAGTCTAAATGTCATTGAATTTGCATGGCAGAAGTAGTGGCAAAGCCAATGTTGAACATGCTTGAATATGAGCTAACAGAGTTAAAAATCAAAACATAAGCGCCTCTATATGTACCAGATTCTTACTCTGCAGAAACAGCTAGAGCAGTGATAAAGAATGACAGATGAGGAGCAACATTCATTATCAAAGTGTGTTTGAAACTGGCACTCACAAAATAAGTTATATTTAAGGCATCATGGTTTTGGTTTGTACGTATTATGTCAGTTATAGCATCAGTATTTTTATAAACAGGAAAGGTGAGAGAATAATTTCTTGAATTATATTTCTATTGGTGAAAGCATATTTTTAAATATGCTTTCTAGAGACAACTACAAATAACTACTGTAACATAAAAATCTGTTAAACCTTTAAAAAAGCAAGCAAAGTAATGCCAGTAAATGTTTCATATGAAAAAGAAAGGACTTGGTCCTAACACAAGTAAACTTGATTCATTGCTTTGAAACACTGAGCATCTGCAACCAGATTTTAAAGGAGGGTTTTTTTCTCTCATGGCTAACAGGTGTTGCTCTGCATTAATGATTTGATTCACTTTGGGTACCTCAAAAGATAAATAGGATTAGGGTTTTTACCTAAAAGATAAATAAAACTTTCTAATATATTTGCAAATGTTAAGGGAATGAAGTCACATCATGACTACAATGGGGCACACATTCAGACCACATCAGGATGGAACAGGAAACAGCCATGTTTCCCACTTTCTACTATTTCCATCAAAATTCTCTAAGTTGTGAGCTTGTAAGTAGAGGAAGTACTAAAACACAGAAGAAAGGAAGTGGCAGGAATTGTTAAATAGGAAGTTGTGAACTTTGCATTACCTACTAAAAAAAAAAGAAAAGATATCTACATCTTATTTAGTGGCAAACTTCATTTCCTTGAAGATGTTTGTACCACACGTTGTTTCACTGCCTTTCTTGAGATGCCATTTTTAAGTTAAAAATGTGAGGGGGATTACTAGATTTATTTAGTATCAAGAAACCCTGTTCATTCAAAATGATGAACCATATGTTACAACAGGTATCAGCTCCATAATGTAAGAGGATTTCCCTCCAGCACTCTGTTTTTTCCCTAGAAATTGAAGCATAATACAAACCCCAGCAAGTTCTGATCTATGGCATAAGAATGCTTCACTCTGTTGGCCTTTAGTAAGAACACAGGCAATGAAACTAGAGACTCGTTCTGCCAAAGCATACTCATTACACTATTACTAAAGCTTTTTACCATTTTTAACATAATGAGATTCAAGCTTAAAGAGCATGTACAATTAACAGGATTGCACAAACCATGTTCATGCCTCTGCGTGCAGGGAAAGGCCAAACTTGAGCTTTGCTCCTACAACAGGACCAGGAAATAGCCCTACTTTTAGCAGTTAAGTTTTTCAGCATACTGCCATTCTGGTTTTGGGAAATTTGAGTAGCTCTGACTGCTCAGCTACCATTCCCAGAGAGAAGTTGCAATTATCCTTTCTTTCAGTGATTTCAAGAAAGACTTTTGGCCTGAAATCTGAAGAAACTATTACAAATTCGCATGAACAGCTTGTTTCAACTGGGATCTGTTTAACATGGCCGCTGCTGTTATAATTACAGATGCCCACTTCACTGTACTTATAATATTCAAATTTGGAAAGGAAAATTTTAGTGATGAGTAAAAGCATACTGAATTCACTGAATGGTGCAACCTACAGGTTGCCAAGCTACTGCAATGCACACAAAAACCTGCTGAGAACAAACAGTACTGCTGAAAACAGATGTTAGATAAAGCAGAATTTGGATACTTCTGTTTTCTCACATGACTAATATGTGTTTAGGAAACCAATCCAAGCTAAGCTAGTTGAATAATAAAGCTTAGAGCTTTTTACACCTAAGATGATCAGCTCACAATCAACGGACCAAATACAGTTTCGGGGACAAGTTAAACACAGATACCATTTCCTCAGTCCCCACAAACACAAGCTTACACACTTGTTTACCCAACTATATGACTGTCAGGTCATGTACGGGCTGAACAGGCCACGCTACAAACACGCAAGCATGTTGTTTGATGACAGGGACAGGACACACTGTCCAGTCTTCCCATGGCTCCAGGACAGAATGCCTGGGCACCTCTGCTCTACATCTAGGTTTAACAGAAGAAGTTACACAGAGAAAAGTCAATACTTTTTTTGGAAAGAGAAACTTAACCCTTAAATGCTGACAGAGATGTAACATTCAGTGAACTGACATTCAAAGAGGTTAAGCTGCTTAGAGCTGAGGTAGGTTTCTGAGCACTTTGCTTTGCTGCCCTTTACACACAAATACTAATGCGTATTAATTCTTGCAGTGGATATCGATCCTGCATTTTACTTATCATAAACACAGTTTCTAGTACATGTTGGCATTTAGTTCTCACACAGGAAAGGTGAATAAGAGTATGTCTTCAGAAAAGACAATATGTAAGAAAATCTGCCTATGGCCAACAAGCCTGAGGACTCCCTGTGGAAAGATACAACTCCTCCCTTAACCCCAAAGCAGCCATACATGAAATGCTAAAACTCATTCTGTATTTTATTATTTCTGCAAGTTGCAAAGCAATACTTTAAGACATTGACAGAACTAATCCTTTGTTACTAGAGACTGTTTTAACTGTCACTGCAGTGAAAGAGAGCTTTCAGCTCCAGCTGTGCAGGCCATCTTCTCCCCATCTGAAAGCAACTCAAAGAGTTTACAAAAACAAACGTCAGCATTGAACAATCACATCACATAATCAAGATAAGCTTTCAGACATCCTAACACAGGACAGATTGGCACCCTGCACTCCAGTACATGGAAAAAAAACTGCAGAACTTGACAAGCTAGGCCTTCAAAGGACTATTTAATCCTCTCCATGCTAATGAAACAGATTTGTGAGTGAAAGTAAGTTGCACTGATGAGATAAACAGTTTTGCCACTTCATGCATCTACTAGTACTGCTAGTTTAAAATAATTCATTCTGAGAACACCAACTGATTTACCAAAACCAAGCAACTCTCATAACTTCTACCTCTATAAGTTCAGCATCCTCTCTGGACATCCATGACCCCTAGTACTTCCTAACTCCTCTTTTCCAGGCCAGACAGAGTGCTGTACCTAGCACCCCACACCCCACAGCTCCACTAGACTCTTGCTCATCATGTTCTGCTTCCTGCCAGCCAAAGCCGGTTATCAGTCTCCACTAAACATGCTTTATAACTTGGCGGCGATCTCAAATCCTCATTTGCAGCCAGACACAGCTGAAACAAGCAGGGGAGTATAAACTACAGTAACTCCCAAACACCTTCAAAAAAAATCCTTCACCCCTATCACATCCCCTTCCATTCCCCTGCCCCCCAAAAGACCATTACACTGAAGGCTTCTCAGTACTAATCTACGAATAAAGGTTATCAACATTAGAATCACACACAAGTGCCTCCTCTTACATGAACAGCGCTGAGGGCAAAACATTTTTACTAGAAGACTGGATTATTTTTCTCTAAGTACTCTAAAGTGGAACTTTGCCTGTAGAGAGATAGTTTTATATGGAGAACAGACTGTTATCAAAACTTTAGCACAAGAAAATCCTTAAACTGTAGACATTATTACATGAAAAGAAGAAATGTCTGAGTACTTGCTCCTAACTAGGTAGGTACATCACCTTATTTAGCTACTCTTAAAGGATAGTAAGCACATAACAGAAAACTTCACTCCATGTGGTAGAGAACTTTGCAGACATGCATCAAATAGGGAATTTCCTGCTGTCAGTCAGTCACAGGAAAGCGGCCTGTACACTGGGTTACATAAGGCAATCAAGTAAAGCCAAGCATAGTGCACTTGGCCCCAGCAGAGGTTCTGAATGGTAAGCTTTATGCAAATTACTTATGTTTAAACCATGACAATTATAAACAAAAAAATCAATGACACATAGGACATAAATCAGTAGTTCACATGAAGCCTTTCTGCTCTGCCTGCTTCTTGACAAGCTTTAAAAAGACTTGTAAGATTAGACCTCTTCACTAATGCTGGCCAATAAATCCAGTAACTTAGCAGCTGTAAAGATTTTACGTATTTTCAACCCCCTGTTCCAATCTTTCACCATTACTGAAAACAAGATGAGTCTGACAGACCCAGAACAAATAAGCTCCAGAACCTGGGAGTACACCCTAAACCCAGCCTTATTCCAGAGCCTGCCCCCTGCGCAGGCAGCTAACTCCCTCAAGGCTTTAGACCTCACCTTGCTTACATCTTCTCCTTCCCCAAGCTGAAAACATCCATGCTCTCCAGCTGCTTCTGCCTTCACCAGCCAGGGCGAGACTGCCACATGCTTTCTCATAGTTTATCTGTCCGTTAATAGGTTATTAGAGTTACTCAGTTACTGGAGTGATAATTGTAGAACTGAAAGTAACCGCTATCTAAAGGAAATTATTAATGAACCATCTATGTAATACTGCTCACTGGCAAATCAACCAACCCAACTCAATACTGCATTTTTTTAGTACACTACCAATTCAACCACAGCTAATGTTGTAATATGCAAGGATAAAAAGAATGGGTTTGTTGGTTCACAACACACGTTGCCCTTCACATATTTAATGTACTAGTTTTGAAACAGTACAAGGGCAGATCTGCCCCGGGCCTGAAATACTGCAGGCCAATTCTGAGAAGATACTAGTACTGGGAATGAAAACATCACATGAGTTGAAACAAGACTTGATGTCACACTACACATTGCAGGTAGTAACTGCCATTGTCAGAAGTTCAAGAAAAGAGTAACAGTGTTACTCTCTGACATAACCAAAACCGAAAGGGAGCAAGCAAAAACATCCACTTCCCCATCCTTCTCTGGTTAAAACTTTATAAGATTTTTCTTCCATTTCTGGAAATATTCATAAAATTTCTATGATATGCGCATACGTATTTTGGCTGTTTAGTAAGACACGTCGTACTTTCCCATTTCTTGCTCCAATGACCCGCCCTCTACTTCTTTCCAAAAGTTCCTCTTACTAAAAGCTTCTGCTTGTGTCAGAGTTCTGCTTTTTTCAGTAGTGCCCATCTTTAGTCACTTACGCCTGCGCAACACAGAGTAAGGATGTACAGTCTACACAATGATCCAGAGGTTTGGTACTTCAAGCAGCTACAAAGACTTGTAAAGAGACAGTAGAAAAAAAATAGGCCCTACACAGTATAATGGAATCAACATCTTCTAAACCAGTATGGGTTATTTTTCCTGACAGAGAAAGGAAGTATACTCTTCCTTAGTTGAAGATGCATTTTTAAAATAGACTTCACATTTGCTTCCTGTGATCACATTAAAAGGTCACACTGTTTACGCTACTGTAACCTGTTACTGTGGGATTAGAAATTATATAAACAAGCAATTCTCATTCAAATGTGCACAAGGGAAGAAGGTTATGAGAACATTCCTCTTTATGTGTAGAGCACTTGTTCCAAATAAATATAAAGAATCTGAGAAACAGAGTGGCTTTTGTAGAAGGGCTCACAGCATCAAGTACTAGATGAATCATGCACTTCACAGAAGCATAAAACTCTGGGAACTTGGAATACAAGAAAAAGCACCTGAAAGATCACAAATAGAACAGCCACTTTATGTTCAAAATGCTACTTATTGAGTAGCATTTTTAACAAGCAATTATTTTAGTACGAAATAAGTATAGTGAGCTGTCTGCCTGCAGCAAGATCTGTGTAGCTCCACACTCACCACTGGAACAGCATGGACGTTTTTCTGTAATTGCATATACTGACGGAATGCAAAACTTGCTTTGTTGTTGCTTTATCTTGTGTTTCTACTGATGTAGAAACTGTTTTAACTTTCTTCTAAGTACAGGAAAAAGACTGCACCACACAATTCAAATCTGATTCAACCATCTCTTTAACAGTTGGCAAGACAAGTAAATCTTCCTTGTCTTGATCTCTTCACCTTCAGCGCTGAAGGTGTCTTTTTATCTCTCAAACTACATGTTCCCAAAGCATCCACAACCAAGAGCTGAAACAACTATGAAACTATTTAATGTCCTGGATCCTAACACAGAACGTCCTAACACAGAACGAAACAAGACATCCTATATACACAGTAGAAATCTAGTTTCAGTCCCTGACAAAGGAAACTGGCCTTAATGTAGCTATCAGTATGCTGCTCAAGAAAATCCAATATAAGATTAATGCTGGATTCAGCAGAAAGGTTTTTTTTCTCTCTCTACTTTTTTCCATGGAAGATATGCCCACCTAGGAATATTTTTTCATTCCAGAGGGTAACTAAACAGCAACTAAATAAGCTATGCGTTCAGCATCAGTGAAGGATTCTGTGAAACAAATCAGTGCAAAATAATTCTGTTAAAAGTGTAGTATAATTTATCATGCCAACAAGAACAGGTAGGAGATGGCAAGAAAGTATATGTCAAAAACAAAAGCCACCAGGAAAAACAAACAAACCAACCCCATAAACCCACACAATTCAGGAGGAATTACATCTTGAGTTGGTGTTGATGATAGATATTTGGAGTTTAAAAACATAAAACCTCTACCTACACTGGTTGAAAACACAGATCTCTCAACTAAGCTGCCTGTATGTTGCTTCCACAAGTAGTTGCCCTTTACCAACTTGTTACCCCACTACTTATGAATGCAAAACCAGTAACTTACAGATTTAATGTGTTTATTGGTCCATATTCTAGGCTAAAGGATTGTGCAAGGTGAAAGCATATGGAAAAAGATCTTAGAAATAAAAGAATTAGAAATAAGAAAAAAAAAAAAAAAGAGAAACATTTCCAAAGTCTTCCTATTACGCCAGTTCATTTTCCTTCCCAACAAAGACATCAGATTTTTCACTGCTGTTCTATGAACCTTTTCTCCTAACTGCAGAAAGCACAAACCCAATTTGAAAGTAGATCAGCTATCACTATTAGTAGAATCACATGAATTTCCAAGAATTACTTTTATCACTTTTTCTTGGTATAATGACAGGCAAGCTGTTGAATCTTAGCTGCATTCTGCGTGGGCGAGAGAAAAAGCACATCTAAATTCACAGGGTTTGGTAGAAAATGAATTGGCACCACAGGATCTACAAAGTGAACACACAAAGGTATTCTGATGCTGTATCACAGTGCCTCTCCCAGCCAAACCAGCAAGGGCATGTCTACTGGCACCAGAAAGATAAACAAAAAAACGTTTCTTGTGCAAATCAACATGAAACAAGTTGATCAATGACTAAAAAAAATAAATCTCAATGGTAAGGGCTGTAAACATCAAAGCTTCCAGATCAGATCGAGTTTGTTTTATTAATTACGAACATTGCAGAGAATCTGCTTTTACATTTTCATAACTTGGTTCTTTAAGGATAAACTGCATGCATTGTTCGCTATGGCGGCTCTCCTGACTGCAATGCTATGCACGCCTTGGTGCAGACGCAAATGTTCCAGTCTTACTGTTCTAGTCTACTATGTTAAAAATAACGAAGTTTTCAATTCATGCCAGTCTGTACAATGCAGGAACACTGACACACCTCACAGCAGCACTGAAGAGGATACAAAATCTTTGGCAATTCTCTAATGTTTGTCCTGTATCTCAGTTTATACGAACCTCTTTCCAAATCAGTTACAAAAATAAGCAGATTTAAGTAAACTTTAATAAGAAATCTGACACCCAAGAACATTTTAACTAACCACTCCAGCTAAAGGGCTGGGGTTTTGGTTGTTAATTTGGTAGGTTTATGGTACAATATTAAAGCATTAATCAATTTGTTGTTAGTAAGCTTCCTACTCAACTCAGTTTGAAGAACTTTAGCTCCATGCAAATATCCTTCTACTTCAGGGCAACAGCCTCTGTTTTAAAAGAGGTGAACAAACTGCAAGACAGCCTACGGTCACAGGAGAAAATCCTCCTCTGAGGCTGAATTGCCCACAGCGTTACAAGAGCTGACTTTTTTGTCACACAGCACTAACTTAATTTGCAGGTACTTAAAAAAAACCCCAAACACACAAAACCCACTAGAAAACTACTTAATATACTATGCATAACAGATACTGATACTGTCTAAACGTTTTTTGTTCCTTCCCTTCTTGTGTTACAAAAGGCATAATTTTGTGCTCAATAAAAAAAAGCAAATGCTTTACTGAACACAAATCTCACTTAGCATATGGGGCCAGTAAAGAAAAAAAAAAGTTTATTTGCCTCCTGGAAAGCCAATTCAGTGGCATTATCTGGTGGCTCAAACAACCCACCCAATTCTCACATTCACTGAAGTACAAGTGACGCACGACTTGAAGCTTTTACCCCTTTTTATAGATTGTTTTTTACTTTTTTGTTTGCAAACTCTCCTCCCTCCAACTTCTTTTAATTAAAAGATGACCACTTTGAATCATACACAAATTCTGAATTTCCAAGAATTGATATCCTCACAATCCAAAGAGATTATTATGGCATGCTAATGCTACTGACCTAAAACCTGAGAATTGATACGTTTACAAGTAGCAGTGAAATTTCTGTGTAAACCATAGCTTAGAAAGTCTCAGCTAAAGAGAACCCTTGGAGAAAGCCCATTTGCAAAGCAAGTATTACAAGAAAAGATTTAATTTTAATGTTTTGCTAACTGTTAATTCAAACCTACCCCGAATATATAGGAAGTTATTTTAGTTTCCAAAATACTTGGTCTGCCACTACCATATTTTATTCTCTACTTACAAGGGCTATTTCTATTTGAATTTAACATCGTCTGGCTTACAGCCAACACTGCATTCTCCTTAACTGTCAGTTTCCTTCTATATATGTACCCTTACAGCAGACAGAAAGAGGAGTAAGTAACATGTGGAAAAACACACCAAGGCCGTAAAAACCTCCCAAAGGTGCTCAGAATCAGGTGTCGTACTGTCTGCACATTGTACAATTTCTACATTTTTAGCAAATTCTATCACCTTAACAGTAAGCCATAAAAGGCTCCACTTTTCAATATTCTACTTACAGCAATGCTATCACAGAATATTTGGATTCAAGTACTTAGATTTTAAACTCCGAAAAACAAGCAAAACTAAGCAGCTCTGGAGCTCTATATAATGAAACTTGCACAATCTCGCATTTGCTATCAGTAGACACAGTTGGTCTTGATCTGAAAAAGTTAGTAGCATAACTAACCAATGCAGCCGAGTGCCCTGAAACATTCTCAGTATCACAGAACATACTATCACTTGCAAATGAGGGCAGAATCTGATTTTGTCACAGAGAAGATACTGGCTTTGCAAGCCACAGAGACTTAGCTACTCCATCACTGGAGCATCTCCCACATTTGTATCAAGATTCAGTGGCTGTACAGCACTGGAGAACATGGAGTATCTTTAGCTGTACTGAAGTCAAAAAAAGAGACTCCCTGCAACTGTCAGTTCTAAACTAGCTTTCCATAACCAGAGCCAATTAAGCTAAGCCTCGAATGAATCAACATAGCATGAATTAAGAAGTGGCGAGGCATGCATGCAGAGACCTGCATTTTCAAGTAGCAAGAACTGGCAGAATAAAGTACAAAGATGCATTTATAATAAGTCATGCTCATGCCACAATTTATCTGCTGCAAAGAAGTTTAAACTTTTTTAGCACCAGAGCAAAAGAGTAACCCAAATGCTTATAGACTGCAGCAGCACAAAGCCTGAACTCTCACTGCAGCTTATAAACTGAAAACACAGTAGAACTTCCTGTTCATTTACTTTAAATACACAACACAACCACACTACTACCCAGTCTACGGGGTCAACCATTTCACAGTTTACTTTAAACATTAAAATCTATATACATATTCTACAAATATTTTTCCAGAGACAGTGAATCCATTGAAAAAAACCCTTTCCACGCCTCTTCTCTCTTGACAGAGATGTCTGAAGCATCCACGACAGATTTTTATCTTCCATAATGTAAAGTTTACTAGCTTTCATAATTTGTAGTATTTTAGTTTAGCTTAGAGAGGTTGGAGGGAAAAAAAGTAACATTCACATTAATATTAGTTTAAAATATCCTCAAAAATAATAAAGAAACTGAGAACAGCTGTGTGTTTCTTGCAGGCCTCAAACCAAACTGTAACTGCACTTCAGCTTTCCAGAGCACAAACAGCAGTACAGTTAGTTCTGTTTTCAGTACACTCGCCTCCAAACATATTTGAAAATCTAGACTACACCCAGTTTGTTCTTATTTTGTGTTCTACTGACTAAAAAACAATTAGAGAACAGTGCACATTTCAGTTTAATTTGCCACCGGCCCTGCATGAGCTGTCCCCACAGATGTTTCTGTAAAACCAAGAGTCCACTCTGCCTCCGTCTATGTTTTATGGGATCCCAGTTGAATGGTAGATCAGAGAATAATTCAGAGGTATCTTTACTGTTACTGACAAGTACATCAAAGTTACATTATTAGCCAACATGCTAAAGTCAACATAAGCAGCTTATATAAACACAAGAAGCAACTCTACCTGTATTTGAGGGTTGTGTTTTTAAGATAATATCTCATTCTATCACCCTGTATAAGAAGTTAGAAACTACCTCCTAAAATTCTGAAAACCTTCTGCATACAAAATTACCATGAAAATCTGATATTGCACTCACTGTGAACAAATGAAAAGCCATTGTTCCTTTGACATTCTAGACAAGTATCTGTATCTTTTTCTCCCCTGCTCTAAAAGCAAGCCTAAACTGTGCTTTTCTTAGCTCTGGGCTATTGCTTCTTTGTTGTGACATCTCCAGAGTGAATGTTTTTCATTCCTATTGATACTTCTAATTATGTTTATGCAGGGTGCTATTATTCTTACTTACCCTTAAGCATTTGTTTTCTGTTGCATACCTTTACCTTGGTTATCACGCTGCAAAGCTCACGCTTAATCTGCTGTCCGTTTTCCTTTAAGTTTGTTCTTACGCTAAGATCAGGTCTTATTTTATTAGTTATCTTCTAAGTATGTTTCTCTACAACACAATGCATGGACAGAACCAGATCAGTCCTTTTTATCTACTGGGTCTCTGAACAACCTCAACAGGATCTCGTAGTTCTTGTAGCAATTAAATCTAGATGAAAGGAAGGAACAGCAGTGGGTACTTAAAAAACCAAACCCAACAAAACATGGAGCACTTCAGCAGTGTTCACCCTGTAGCAGAGAACAGTTGCACTACACATGCAGTGCCCAAGACATGACTATCACAAAATCACCTACACAAGGTCTTCATTTCGAAATGCTTTTGTCTCCATTCTGTGATTATTTAAGGTTTAAGAAAATAATCCAAATGTTATTCTTGCACAACTGTACTATTACCATAGCCGAATGCAGCTTTCCCTTGTCCAGAAAAAAAGAAGCTTGGAAAATTTTAATCCCTCAGTCACATGGCACTCATGTAGCCATCCCTCTGATCAGCTTCACCTCCCTGTAGCATTCATTATTCCTCCCCTAAATGCTGTGCAGTTCTGTAGCTCTAGATAATAGATTTAGCCAAGAAATAAGAGGAGGTGTCCATTAGTAAATTGCATGGAATGCTGGTGAACATTTCTGAATTTTAGCAGTTACAATCATAACACCCAGACACAAGAAGCCTGTGGTACAGTTAACTTGGAAGAAGACTTATTCTACTTACTCCATTCTTCAGGACTAAAAATACCAAAAAAAGATTGGTATTTTTAGGACTACTGCATTGCTGCTGTCACAGCCCAGGCATCAAAAGCACGGATTATAGCGAAGTACGTTGCTCTTCCAGATGTACATGATCTGCCAAAATGTCATTTTCAACATCTGATATTTAAAAGATGCAGTTGAGAAGCGGAGTTACATGACATCAATGCATACACTGAACAATCTTGAAAAAAAAAGCCCCACCTCTCCTGCTTGTCAATAGCTGGATGCAGATCAAAGAAACACTTTATTTTTTGAGTTGAGTTTTAGTCCTCAATCAAACCTTGTGCTGTGCCACAGTCTAAGCCGGCTACTGAGTCACATCATTCAAAGACAGTGGGACAAAAATATCACTGAATGCTGATCCTGCATTGAAAATATTTCACAGTCCCTCGTCCTCTTTGTACATTTCACGTCTGTAATTAAATTGTACCCACAGAAATACACCACCTCCATGACAGAGATATATTACTCAAAATCATTTCCTGAGCACTAAGCCTGCAACATACCAAACCATCAAGAACGGTTTAGCAAAAACATAACGTCATATATGCACATGACTTTCAACTGATACAGTTAGCATGCCCTGAAACTCCGCAGGAAATTAAATACTCTAACAAAAAAATGACCTTCTGAAAAGCATGTTCAAGATTTTACGCTTATTCTGTAATTGCCAAACAACTAGAAGTGTTCATCCTGCAAATTATGACATTTAAAGCTTGCCTGCTGTGATTCTGAAACTGGAGTTCATTTATTTCACTTTCAGAAAAGTCCACTCCTCTTGCATGTCTATTGCCAGAGAAATCCATAATGAAAGGGAAGCAAAGCCCAACTTCTATGTTGCAAATATGAACTTAAAACTCATTAGTTTACTCAATATACCAGCTTAAACATTCAAATGGATTTTACAGTAATGCTGCCTGGTCTGACTGAACACACCCGCCCACCCATTCATGCGCTTCATCTCCTCTTAAACTTCATTTTGGATAAATGTGCAAGGAACTTTTAAAAGGGAAAAGCCTTCATTTATCTTGCTTGTGAGTGTGAAGGTGGATTCAATGGACAAATATTCTTACAAGTGTTCGCATTTGCCACACACATTCTTCAAAATGTCACCAAAAAGCTCTAAATGCAGTAAACGAAATAATAAAAACCAGTACCAGGTAACTGCACAAGTAACACTAACAAGCTGGTTTCAGGCTATTATTAAAGGGACTGAAAACCGAGGTGCATGCAATGTTGCCCATCACTGGTACTAGAAAAAAAGACGACAAACAGGATACTAAGATTTATTCCCTTAACGTTAGGAAATGGGCAACTTTAACCGGTCACTGAGAATTCCTGTGCCTGCTTAGCTCCAAACGGAACCCGGAGAGAGAGAAAGAGCGGGGCTGAGGGGTCCCGCGGAGACAACCCCGGCTCGGCCCGCAGAACAGGGGCCGCTGCCCCGCTCCCACCCCTGCCCCCGGGCAGCCCCGCCGCGGCACGGGAGGTGCCCGCCCGCCGCCGAGCGGAGCGCGCTGCCCGCGAGGTGCCCGTGCACCCACAGCGCCGCCGGGGGGGAGCCGCCCGGCGCTCCCCGCCCACGAGGAAGGAGGTGAGAGGGGCTCCGCGGCGCCGGGGCACTGAGCGGGGCCTCCCGCTGCCCCCTCAGCGCCCGGAGGGAGGGCAGCGGGGACGGGAAAGCTCCGACCAGGGCGAGGGGAGGCGGAGGACCCTCCGCACAGACGCCGCGGGGGCGTGGGGGGGGCAGGACCAGACGGCAACAGAAGGAGGGTGAGGGAAGGAGCGCTCCCCCCTCAGCGCCGCGGCTGCCCCTCACCTGGTAGATGGAAGCCCAGCTGCCGGCCTGGTCGAGCCGGTGGAACTCCTTCTCGATCTCCATGGTGGGGGCGCCGCGCCAGGCCTGTCCCCCCCGCGCCGCTCCCGCCCGCTGCTCCGGCAGCTCCGGCTCCAGCTGCTCCCGAGGCCGCGGCTGCCCGCTCTGCATGTCACCCCTCCCTTCTCCCCGCCGGAACTACGCACCCGCCCCGGCGACGCGACGTCCGGGGCGGCCCGACCGCGGCGGGGCCTGAGCGTGGGGCGGTGGGAGCGGGGGCGCGCGGCGCCGGCGGTCTGTAACGGGCGCGGCGGGAGCGAGCGCTCTGTGGCGGGGCTGTAGGTTCCCCCCTCCTCCCCTCAGACGCCCCCTGAGGTGGGGTCCGGCCCGGACCTGCTCGGCGGGAAACGGGGCGGCCGCGGCCTCCTCCCCTCCGCGCCCGCCCCGCCGAGCCGCCCGGGGCCGCACTGACAGGTAGGGGCGGCCCCGGCAGGGCTGTGGGGTTGCAGGTTGGAGGTGGCGGCTGGGAGTCCCGGCTTGTGCGCGGTGACTGCGTCTGGCAGCGGGAGCAGCAGACGGAGCCGCTGGTTGTAGCTTCTGGGCTCCAGGCTGGTCCTCTTGTTCCTGAGCCCTGAGGAAGGGCTCGACTCCTGTTTTCAAGCTCGGCGTCTGCAGCAGGAGGGTTAGAAACTTGTCAGACTTCTCATGAGGCCATTTGGTTGCGGAGGAAAGGCTGTGGGAAGGGTGGGCTGGCAGCAGGTGCCTGACCCGGCAGCGCAGAGTGCTTGGGTGTATATGCGTGATCCCCGTCATGGACGGGGAAGGTATTCTCCCTGTAGTCAGAGCATGGAGAGTTCATTTTTCACAGTTACACAGCCCGCAGAGTGAAATGCGTTTCTGTCAGTTGTCCCTTTGACTTAAAGGAATGTGTGATGTGACAAGCTCCAAATGGAGTTGGATCATCTGTCCTTGGCTCTTGGATTCTTCCTCTGGAAATGGCCTTTACTAGCAAGGTGCTACAGTCCTATCCCTGGAGGTAAACATTTGTCGTTCTACTCCACCTTATTCATTAGGCCATTCATTTCCAGTGGAAAGTGTAGCCTACAAATCTCAAGAGAGTCAAGGTCTTTCTTCCTGAGTTTCTAGTCCAGACATTCCAAGCATATGGACATAGTTATCCCATGTATAATGCTAGACTGTGCTTTGTTTCCAAAGCAAGGATTTTCACTCCTGATGTCAGTCAGCTTCTGTTTGTTAGATAACTACTTCTCAGGCTTTTATAGCATGCTTTTCCTGAGGGCTGATGCAGGCTTGGCATACTTGGTATCTTTGCAGCACGAATGCTGACCCAAAATAGGGTTTGTGAGAGTGGATTTGTAGGATCAGCATTTTTCTGGAGTGAATTTGATTATAAATACCCTAAGTACAGCATGGAGTGAAGACAGTGAGAGCGGTAGAGTTCTCATGAGGCAAGATGTATCAATGCTGCTAAAGACAGAAGTATTTCATAGCTTAGCTGCAGCCCTCACACCACTTCATTGTTCCTGCTAGAGGAAGGTTTTCCTTTGATTTTACTAGTAATTCTACTGCACAGTCTTTGGAAGAGGCTCCCTTTCACCTTTCAGCCCCAAAATACCACTCAGATCCAGACTTGCTATATAAGTGCAAATGGATGCTCTCTGAGGAGAAGACTAGTCAGAGATGTTAGCTGAGGGGGCCAGAATTTTGGGAAAGGGTTAATAGTAGCACCCACAGCAAAGGCAAGCCATGAAAGTATCTTAATAGGATAAAGGTCTTAATCTAGGTAAACAATGAAACATTATTCTCTAGTCAGCTGCTGTGTGTAGCATAGAGGCATTAGCAGATGGTATTAAAAAGATTATGGTTTTGCCTTTTTTACTGCATGGGATTTCTCTTGATTTTTGGAGCTAGGAAGATGCAATATTAGCCCCATGAAATAAAGGGCTTCCACCTGTTGAGACTTGCTTCCGTATTACTGAAAGATGGGGGACTGCATCTTCTCTCCCAGTCTGACTGTTCTGACACAGGATCTTTATCTTGAGTCCAGGTGGTGAATTTTTAACCTACTGGACCTGGGGGCATAACAAGTTTAACAAGTTTGCTGCTTTCCCCTTTCCCTGTTATTCAGGGTCATGAGTTATGAGCATACGTAGAGAGTCTTCTTGTGTTTCAGTAGTACCATACTGAGAGATGAGTCTTTATAACGTCACCAAAGAGCAGCTCCTGTAGATGGCCGTTTTTCATGCAGACATAAACCTGATCCTACCTAGAAGAGGTCAGAGCTTGTGATGCTGCAGCTAAATGCAACTGAATTACTGCAGTGCATAAGCATTTTGTAAGGGAAGATAGTGTACATTCATTTGTGCTTATGTCACCTGAATGGATGTAATAAATAAAATCAGTGCAAGTTCTTCAGTCAGTGATTCACCAGCAATATGTTGTGTTAAGTATGTACTGTTGTCACAGAAATGATTCTCTTGAGTGACAAAAACTGGTATTGCCCTGAACAAATTGATATTCAGCTGAAGATTTCACAGAGTAACCCAGAAAGTGACTATAAAACTTGCTAGTGTGTCTTACATTCTTCGTAGATTTATGTCTATCACAGTTGCAATGTGTGTGACCAGTAACATTTTAAAACGTGTTTTTCTGGTTCAATCAATGACTTTATTAAAAAATTGCAAATTTTGGAGGAGATAGACTGTGTTGTAAGTATTTGCTATTTATGCTTATAGAAAAGAAGTGAGAAGCAATTTGCAGCAGTGATACACATTGTGACTCAGAAACAATTTGCAGTTAGCTTCTAGCTTATGTCAAATAATAAGCTTCATCTCTCTGGCATCCTGTGGTGCTGCAGCAATGTAAAGGGCACATAGGCCACTTCATGGAACCATCGAGTGCATTCTGAAGGTGGGAATTCTGGAGTTCCTCCTGCTGAATGGAAGAGCACCCTGCCTTTTGCTTTGTAAGAGTTGTAGGGGTTTGTAGTAATTTTTATTTGGCTCTAATATACACAAGGCTCCAGCTACCCAAAAACCGATGTGAAACAGGCTGACTTCAAGTTTAAAAAATAACAGTAGCAGAACAATGAAACTAATTCTATTATTTTTAATTCACTTAGAACCCATAAAATGACTTATTCAGTCTAATAATTTTAGAATTTTAATTTGTTCTCTGCTAACAATATTCAGCATTTTGAGATGACCTACTTTAAAACAGACAATGTCATGAATCTTCATTAAAGTGCAGATATGATGCATGTTGTTCCTTCACTGATTTTTGAATGCAACTTCATAGTTACATTAAGCCAGTTCTAGCAGGCTGTGCCGCCAGTGTGCAGCTGGGAAGCTTGTCATTCACATTCCACACGCTTAATGCCATTGCACTGTACACATTTGTATCTCCGTTCAGCAGAAATACAATCTATGTGCAACAGAGCTCAAACTTGGATCCTCTGGCATCTCCTTTTGGTGTTATATCTGAGCAATTCCTTGTTCTGATTTTCTCTTTTGTTGTAGTTCAAGATTGTTACTGTATGAAGGTCTGTTCTGTCTTGATTTTCCTCTCACTAATTTTACAACATCACACAAAGCTCTAATGATTCACATGTTATGCCTTGGGTACTTCAAAGTACGTGGAAGTTCATGAGCAAAATCCAGTGTGATTGGACATTGTCATATAGTGTGACGAGACTGTTTTGCTTCTGATTTTGTTCTGATGTTAGCATCAGTTGTAATGTGATAAAATTATTCTGGATCTTTAGTACTGTATGTAAGATCAGGACCAAGCGTGGTATACTCTAACTTGGTGAGATTTCTGTGATAATAATGTACATTAGCTTGTAATTTTTTAATATTGAAGTCACAAACACAAATCAATACTCAGGCTCACCTAACTTTAAAGCTCCCTGAAGAAGAGATAGGTGATTAAAAGCGGAACTTATAAAAGAGCGTGCTTAGTGGAAACTCAGAATGAGAGACTACAATAAAATGTAGCAGAATTAGGAAACTATTAAATATTTTACTTTATGTACTTCTCAGAGGCTTAGGTGTCTTTAGTCAAGGGTTCAGGAAAGTACGTATCTGAATTCACAGATTGGAGTGACCTTTGGGAGCAAGATGCACAAGCCAGAAAAATTTTTTTAATAGAGAGAAAATGTGGTGAGCGTGAGTTAAGGACAAAATTACTACAGTCCAGGTCTGAAGCAACTCATCAGAAAGGGCACTCACATTTTAGTCCTGCTGGGGGTGGATGTTTGTGCAAAACAGTTTCACATGCATTAAGGGAGGGTAAAAGATCTCCGCACCAGACTCCATGACCTCATGGTTAGGACACTGCTGAGACACAAAAGATGTCTCCCTCAGGCAGGGGCAAGAGTTGAATGCAGGTTAGCCACATCCTGGTGTAGTAAGAGATGTAACCGCTGAGGTGTTAGCTGTAAGGCAATTCCCATCCACAGCTCCTTTCTTTTGTTTTCCGAATGTGGTCTGCTGGTTCTTTAAATGTGTCTTCAGGACCAGGTTTCTCAAGGGATGTAAGGGTGGAGAGCCTGTAGATGAGCTGGGGGCTTAGACTAAAGAGAAAAATTGACATAGGGAATTGTGCCAAAACTGAGGGAATTTTGTGCATATTAATTGTTCAGGTCAAGTATTTTAGACTCAAAAGTTTTAGGCTAGTGACATCAGCATGAATCTAGCAGAGGATTCATATTTTACTGTACAGGGATACTGTAGTAGGATGCTGGTGGCAGAAACCATTCCCAGTTTATCAGAAAAGATGCAATTAAATGATGTGGCTATTGTAACTTGAACAGTGGGAGAATCAGTGTTGAGCTTCAGTCTGGCTTGTAACCCTGTATCCACTCTATCCTTTTAAAATCAAAGGAATGATTTTCTGCTATCTGGCTTTCCTGATGTCTGCCTCTTTAGGCCAAGATGAAGGAACAAGCATTAGCTAGGAAGAGAATACTGAAATAAACTCTACCAAACTTGTCACCACAGAGAGGGCCACTAGGAAAGTTGAATTAATGAACCTCAGTTAAAAAACACAGACAAGCAAAGAAACTCAGAAGTGTTTGCATAGTTTGTTGGTGCTAAATTCCTAGAAAACTTTACAGGGTAGGATGGTGGGAAGAGGGCCAGTATTTCTTCTGGAATTCCTGCTGGTGTCCTTATCCTGCACTACTAAGTCCCCAAGAAGAAAAGGATGGAGTACATAATAACGAATTAACTGGCTCTGGACAGTGAAGCTGTACATGATGTGGAAGTCATTTGGGAATTTTCTCTTCTGAAAGACCAGGAAGCAGGATGAGTATCTGTTTCTTCAGTGACTACTACCTTTTGCATTTGGAAGGAACGCTACAAGTTATTTCCTAGCGGCTCCTTCAGTGAGCAGAAAAAGGTTTTAATGGATGGATGTCTGTATACCTAATGAGAGATGTAGTTGTATCCAGTCACTTTGGCTTGTCAGTGCTCCAAAAATGACTCTTCAACTTGGCTTGTTCTTTCTGTGTTCATTCATAGTTTGAGAAAGAGGCATTAAAATATTAATACACATGTGTTAACCTATAGGGAAGAAAGATTTATTACAACTCTGTATTGGGTCTGTTGGAGAGAATGCTTGGCATCTTTTTAAAAGAGACAGTTTCTTTCCGAAACACATTAGGAAAGGCGGCATCGCTTTTCTGCGGAATAACCCCTCCTGTGAGTTGTAATCTATGGGAAGTAAGTGGTGCACTTGACCTTGCCTCCTAATGAAACAGATGATGCTCTAGAGGCTTCAGGATTTTATGCAAAAGAGGAAATGAACTGAGTGTAAGAACCCAAACTGCGGTTAGTAAATGCGCAACAGAAAATTTCCTCTGGTATGTAGATATCAACAGTCCTTGTGTCCAAAGCACTTCAGGACTGAGATGGTGAGAGATGACCCTAAACCCTAAATGGTACAGAGTCACTGAAGTTCCGCTGCAGTGAAGCATCTTACATGATAGATGCGGTGCAATGCAAAACAGAAGTCCTCACTGAGAGGAGATGAGCACAGCTATGAAGAAGAATGGCGCATGGGTTCATCTGCTTCGGATACCCAGCCCCACAGAGAGAATCCACATCTCCTTGGATGGCCGGGAAAGGGGCCAAGCATGGATGCTGGACCTCTCTCTAATCCGCCGGAGAGCCCATCAGGGGTCGATTTCACTGTAGTTGGTGCATAAAGGTGGCCTTATTCAGAGCTTTACAGGGACGATGACTGGGACCAACCTGCATAGAAATTCGGCTGGATCAGGAACAAAAGAAGCTGCGGAGTGGAAAATGAGGATAGATAGTGATGAAAAGGAAGTGCTCGGGCGGTACGGAACGGGGAGGTAACGTCACGCTCCCGTGAACGTTTCGGTGGCACCATCTAGTGGCTGAGGAGCGTTACGTGTGGCGGCGCGCAGCAGCGTGACCCGAGCCGGATCCCTCCCTGCCTGTCCTACGGTCCCATCAAGGGGCCATTGTGAGCGTGGGTCAGCCTCAGCTTCAGCATGTCATGACATGATTAGCTGACTGTGACCTCAGTAGTTGCTTACCTTAACCTAACTCATTGCGTGACTGACTTCTCCTCCCTTAGTAATGTAACTGGGCCTCGAAATTCAATGAAGAGGCTGCTGAGAGAAAATTACCTGCAGCAGAAAGAAATGTATGCACCATTAAAAGTAACCGCTTGGTGTCACTCTTTCCCACAGTTAATGGATGTTAAGGAAATAAATTGTTTACTCCATCTGTGTCTTTTGTAAACATTACTGTAGACAGTTGGGTGGAAGCACAGCTGCCCATGTAAACAAACAAATGTCTTCTTTGAGATGAACTGTTTTCTGTAATAATAATAATATCAATATCTTGTATTACTCACTGCAGTGAATCTGATTCTCCAAGGATGAGGCTGAGATTTAGCATCTGAGTAGATGTGGCGTCTGAAGTGTAGGCAGATGTACTTGCAGAAGGCTGCAGCCCTGTTGCATGCCATAACTACTCATTTCTCAGCTCCAAAATACATACTAGTGCAATTGCTTTCCTCTGTGTGGAAACCAAACCCATCATTTTTTAGTTTATGAGAAATAAAAAAATTAGCACAGAATTATTACTGCAGCAGTGCTGTAGGGTCTCGTGCATAGACTGTCCCTTTCTAAATCAGGCTCTGCATGCAAGTTGTATGAAAAGACCATCCTTGACCCATTTAATCAAGTAATAAGTAAAGTTCTGTTTTCTTTTCCTTCATTATAGGGTTTGAAGCTGTTAGTGTATTTTTGAAAACTTTGCCGTAAGTGTCAATGGAGGGATATTGAGAGTTGAGTCATTTAATTTTTTACACTGTTCTTTGCCATTACTCATTGTGAAGATGCACTTTTCCACTTGAATATTTCAGTCTAAAATGTTCCAGCAAGGAAAATTGCCCCTTGCATGGTTTGACTTGTTTTGAAAGATTCATTTCAGTGACTTCTGAACTATTTTCTTCTTGGTAGGAAGCAGTACAAATAACCAAATAATCTTATAGCACAATCTAGTGATGATTGGGATAGAATTGGATTGGTAATAGGAATGTCTGGATTGGAATTTCTAGAAGATTCATTTCCATAAGATTTCCAGTCCTGGCTTGCAGTGTAAAGAGGGTAAATGAATATCTGCATTTATAAGTTCGGTTGAAGCCAAAGGGGGCAATACCTGTTTATCCTAATGCTGAATTGGACTCGACAGGCTCCACAATTTTGGATGCCTGTCCCAGTAGAATCAAAGGTCTTAAATATTCAGCCTGTCACGAATATGGGCTGAAAAGAGCCACATGGATCGTACATACCTGTGCCCTGCAAATGTGTGCAACCATTTAAAAGCTGGTTAGCCCTCAAATTGCACTCTCCACAAAGATCCAGAGCAGCAGAGCATTTCCTAACAGCCTGTATGAAATTCATAATCTACCTTACAAAATACTAGAAGTTGCAAAATCTGCAAAGCATTGCAGGGAAAAAGCAGAAGAGATTAAAAGCATTACTGGTGCCTTCAATCCTTATAATGGTGAAGGATTAGGTAACTGAAAACATTCTGCGCTCACAGGACACAAGCCTTCTTGCAGTTTAGAGAGGAAGGCAGTTCCCCCCCCAGAATGATTCCAACCTGTGTAACTTGAGGCACATTGATTTTCATCCCAGTATACACTGATTCGGAGTTTTTGGTTGGTAAATGATCCATTAGAACCTGGCACTTGAACATGAGAATCTAAAAGGGTTGGATCTTGTAACTTATTCCACTTCACAAAAATAAAGGCAGGTGCTCGTCCGAATTCGAACATGCATTTCAGATCTTCTCTCTTCACTTTCCGTAGTTCAAAGCAACATGATGAAGCAGGTTGCAAATATGCTGAATCTGTTATATGGGGTGCAAGATACATGACTCTTCATAACAGAGTTCTGCATTAGCTGCCAGGCTTATTCTCTAGCTCTTAGGAAATAAAAAGTCTTGCTCTGGGACGGGATAACCAGAATGCTGTTAGAAGGACTGGGATACCAACACCTCTCATTACTGCCTCTGTTAAAAGAGAGTAAGAATAACTTTTTCTGTAAGTACATCAGTTTACAGTAAATTACCTGAAGAAATAATCTGTCAGAATTCTGTGTGAAAAAGAAAGAAGGGATATCTACCTGTTACCTGCACTTTGAAGTTTCAGCTATCAGTTATGGTGTGACAAACCATGCCTGTGAGGAAGTGTACCCTGTATGTTCATGCATGTAAACCTTTTGCTGCTTCTGATATTTTTCAGCCTTCATGCGTTCTGCAAGATGCATTTAAGGTTGATGTCATGCTGTGGCAGAAGCAGCTAGAGGTAGAAATTTGTAACTCATAGATGCTAAAACTCGTGTTACCATTGGATGGCACTATAGACCTTACTGCTCATAGTAATCGCAGCAGTAATAATTTTATTCATAAGAATTTTAGGTCAAGCAGCAACTAATAGGGAAATGGTTACTGAAAAGACTTTTTAATGGCTAACATGATGTTAATAACTTAAAATCACACTTGCAGAGCTGGCTTTAGTTTTGCAGCATTAGATTTTAGGAAGTCTATGTTGAAATCTTGCTATGTTGCTTAGTTTTCTAGAGATTTCAAAATGCAGTTGATTCTGTCACTGTCTGGGACTCAGGTACTTTGTGCTCCCTACTGTCATAAAAGATGTATGGGTATGTTTTGTGATTAGAGGTTATTTTACCCCAAGGCTTTCACTTGCTGTTCTTATGCTTTATGCAATGATTTATATTAATGAGAGAATGTTTTCAGCAACCCTTTCTTTAAATAATCCATTTTCCTTACAGCAGATGTGGCGTATCAGAGTTTGGAATCACCATCACCTGTGTATCTGAGGGCAACAGAATGGGTGAGTGCTTAAGTCTGCAGACTTGAAGTCTTGCAAGCATAAATATTTTTCACCTCAAGTTGAAGACACAGTGTTCCAGGGGATGTCTGCAGTTTATTCAGAGTTGTGGCTGCTGTTTTTATATATGCAAGGAAACATTAGCTTAAATTTCAGTTAATGATACACTATTACTTTAATGTTGAGGCACTTATGTCATTGCTATCACTATGGCCATACTGTGGCATTCAGTGCAAGCAAGCCAGTTGCAAATCTACCTGTTTCCTGTATAGTTTTGCAGTCTGAGTTCCTTGCTGCCAGTTCACTTAGTGTGAAGCTCAGTGAATAACATACATGAACTGCTGACTAGACTTGAGGCTGTGTATCCAAGGTGAAGTGTTTGGCAGCAATACTGGCTTAGCCTTACCTCGTTTGCCACCTGCTGCTGGTTTCTGTGGTACACCACCCCTTCACTTGTGCCAGCCCAACTATTTATGCAGCTGCACTTGGAAATGAAGCTGGAAACAAATATACTTTTAAAAAAAAAAATAAATAAACCAAACCCAACCAAATTACTTTTTTTTTCTGGATTAGTTTTAAGCGAGATCAGGTCTCCAGTACAGTGAACTACATGGCTACATAAACAGTTGTTCTAGAACAACAGAATACACTGATGCTGGGGCAGGAAGATTACAGGAGACAAATATTGATACCACAAGCCAGTATTGCCACTAAAGACTTCATCTTGAGACAACACAATTAAATCTATGATTTCAGTAATTCACAGTAAACTGTGTTTTAAGGTAATGTTTTAAATGATTGTGTTTGAAAGTACTTCTATATGCTATCTCCTGGTGGCACACAGACTTAATGTGGGCCCTGTAGTGGCAGAAAATGGCTGTGGAAAAAATGCCCTGACATTTTTACCCAGGAGTAAAATTAGAGCCTTCTAGTTTCAGATAAGCCTCTAAGTGGAAAAAATAGTAGTAGAGTGCATCCATTTTTACCAGTATTTCATTGAAACAAGTGGAACTATTTTCATATTGTCCTCTAAAACCAGTTGTTTTTCTGAAGGCATATCTTACTTCTTTTGTAATGTGCGAGTTTTATCACTCTTAATTTATTTTCCATAAAGGAGAAGTTGCTCAAATGAGCTCCATTTCACTTAGTGCAAGAAGGGCTCAATAAAAACTACTTGAGAAACTAGCACATTTGGGATGACAGTAAGTAGATTGACATACTGTATTTCCCCAGCACTGTATATAAGGAAGTATCTTTCCTCTGAAGCATTTTTTACAAGTCAGATACAGTTAAAATTTCAAATATGGCCTACTCTGAGAAGCAGACAGGCCAGAAAAACAGTGCTGCAGGGGAAAGAAACCTCACTGCAGAGCTGGCCTACCTGCCAGGAGAAAAGGGACCTATGAAACTTTCTTCCAATGTATTATCTGAATCTTATCTGCTCAAACACTTCAGGGTTCAGGAAGAGCAGCCAAAGTCAATTCTTGCTTAGAGTGTTTAAACCAAAAAATAAACAGAAGAGAGAAGTTGTGCGTGTGCAGGAGGAGGTGTTGGGGTGGAGAATGGACAGGGTGGTGGGATTGGGGAGGGAATGTTTTAACCTACATTGACTCTTCTGAAATCTTCTTGGAAGTATACACTGGTTTCTCAAATGACAATGAAATTGCACAATCCATAATTGTGGTGGTGGAGAATTGCTGGCGGGTATCCAGGGGCCAGTATTCTGTCTGACATCAGCAGGTAGATGAAACAATAGCTGGTATAAATTAGAGAATAGCTTTGTCTTTACTGTGTGCTGGTTATCTGATTCTACAAAGCCTGAAGGATGCTTCTGAAATGTATAAACCCGAAACTGAATTTTCAGGTCTTTGTTACTATTTTAAAATCCTAAAAAAATCCCAAAGCAAAACCAAGCTTTGCTGACTGTGCAGTACTCCAAATTGTCTGAAATCCCTTTTGCAGACACCACCAAGCTGGGTGGGAGCGTTGATCTGCTGGAGAACAGCAAAGCTCTACAGAAGGATCTGGACAGGCTGGATCAATGGGCTGAGGCCAATGGTATGAGGTTCAACAAGGTTTAGTGCTGGATCCTGCACTTGGGTCACAAAAACCCCATGCAATGCTCCAGGCTTGGGAAGAGTGGCTGGAAAGCTGCCCAGCAGAAAAGAACCTAGAGGGTGTTGATCAACAGCACTTGGACATGAGCCAGCTTGTGCCCAGCTAGCCAAGAAAGCCAAGAGCATCCTGGCCTGTATTAGCAATAGTGTTTGGGTCAGGCTGCCCAGGAAAGTGGTGGAGTCACTGCTCCATAGGTATTTAAAGGGTGTGTACATGTGGCACTTAGAGATACGGTTTAGTGGTGGTCTTGGCAGTGGCAGACTAACAGTTGGACTTGATGATCTTAAAGGTCTTTTCTAAATGATTCTATGTAAGAGAGAGATTGAAGAGCAGTTATAAAATTAAAATGTTGCTGTATATTCTGCCTAAGGTCTGTCTAGCAGCAGACAAATCCACTTCTGTTCTTATTTAGGGATATAAATAATCCAGATGTCATTTTTATTGCAGAATTACAATAGTGTCTGCCCAAATTGTGCTTCTTCACATATCCAGTGAAAACTAGAGTTGGGGTAAAACTTGCAGCTTGTGAATTTTCCAATGTATCCTATACACAATTTGGCTTTATATTTCATGAAAGAAGAATGGTATTAGAGTTTGGTTGGAACAGATCTTGAGAGGTAACGTTAGGAATCAGATACAGGGATGCTTCTGCCAAAACTTTGTCTATGAGATTCTGAAGCTGAGCTCTACAGAATATATTGGGGTTGGAAGGGAGGAGAATATATTGACAGAGTTTCTGGGAACAGTGCAGGATGTATCAAGGAGTTCAAGAAAAAGGTAGGGTTAAGCAATCTATTTCCACTGTTTGGTTCTCATTACCTTCTCTCACACACGTCTTCCATTCTCAGCTCAGCACCTTACAGCACTGATCTTCCATTATGATATCTACAGGGGTATATCTCCCAATTTGTGTGAGCACCACTGAGAAATCAATTGGGGAGAAGAATACTAAGAGCACAAAATGTTTTTTAGCAGGGAGTGAAAGCAACCAGGTGAACCTAAATAGACCTAAATGGATGAAGGTTTCTCTGATACTCTCATTCTATTCCTGTGCTTCAGTAGCTTCATTATTAGATATTTTCTCCTAGTGACAACTCTTTATTTCTAGTACGGCTTGTGGCTGTATTTTTGCAGAAGTTATCTTCAAATGAGGTTTTTTCAAATGCTACCATGAGTGGAAGGATTAGCCTTTATATCTGGAAGAAGTACGTATTTTTATATACCAGGAATGCTAAGAGATACTCCAAGATTATTTTCATATGGTATTTTTACATTTTAAACAGTTTGGAGCAGATACTTTAGTCATCCAAATGCGTATGTAAAATGCCCATGGGACTGGTTTGCAAACACATTAGGAAGCTGAACGTGATTGTATTATCTGCCATGTGCATGTATGGACATTAGGAAGTACCTGCAGTAGGTGGGGAATGTGAGCACAGTTATGCCAGCTGCATATGTAGTCAGAATAAGGAAGGAACAGTTTTATATGCATTTTGAGCTTACATTTGTGTGCTCAGCTTCTTTAAAAATCAGTTACTCTTTCTGTATATCAGGCAGTGAGCATGCCACATATGAATCATTTTTTAGTGTTCTTGCTAAAGGATTAAATCACAGCTCTCCCGATGTATGAAGAAAGCCCTTCCAGCAGGACGAATCTCTCTTTTGAACTGATAAAATAGGAGGAAATTTAACCAAACCAGTTTATTCTAGTTCCTATGAAAAATATTGTCTGTGAAAACATAAAAGCACTTAGAAAATGTCAACATTTCACTCTTATCTGCATGCAGATCAATATGAATGGGTCACAGTAACCTCCCAGAGAGTAGGTCTGCATGATAAACAAAACTAATATGTATATAAAGTTCTTAAAAAAACCTACAAGCCGCCTTTATCCACGGGGTGTCTGCTCCTAATGGGATACTTTATAACAGATAGGTCTGAATGATCTTGTATTAAGATAGTTTCTTTGAACTCTGCATTGTAGCAATGTAAAACTTTCATCTGTAGCCAGGCATATTTCATCCAGGCGTATGTATTCTGCATTGCTTCTTGTTTCACTGTCCTTGTCAAATGACTATTTTATTAAGAGGATACTTTTAAACATTTTTAAGAAGCACAAAAGTAGGAGAAGTTCTCAAGCAGCATGTGTAATTAGCACTGTTGTGTGCAGGAAATGGGGCTTAGAATAACATTTTTAAAAGCTATTAACTAAGAAGTTTCAGACAAGTCTGTACCAGGTGCTGATACGAATGCAATAGATGCCAGACTGACACAGGAGCATGGTGCAGCACACTGCTGCGGATGTGTCATTTGGCAGATTAAATAATATAACTTAGGTGTAGCAAAGCTCCAAAAACCTTTTCTGCCCCATTGTTGATGCAGCACTTGATTCAGCAATAAAATTTCTGGTTGGCGTGCCAGTGCTCTATCACAAGTGTATTGTCTTAGAAGCATATATTCCCTTTGTGTGATGTGAAGATACCAGAAATTTGTTTGGAAATTAAAGATTCATGCTCCTAAGTATTAATGCTTTTGAAAGTCAGAGGGTAACTGTATAGTGTGTCTCTGCAGATTTGTGTGGTGTACTGAAAGTCTGAATCCAGCTGGGAGCTAAATGGTAAAACAAGTAAGAAGACCTTTAAATATTCTCCAGTCTTGATGTCTTGGAAATAATTCTTGTTACCTAGATGCACAGTACACTTATAGTGATAAGAGTCCACGTACCCTGTGATTTGTGTTTAGCACCCTTGTAGTTTAATAAGGAGCCAGGCAAAGGTTGATGTACTGAAGATAGACCTGGTATCATTGCAGAGCTGAGTGTCTGGTTTGTGTGTCTGTATATAGTAGAGTGTGTTTTGAAACTTTGCTGGATCAATTTCCGTTCTTTCTCCAAAGCTTTACACGCAGGGAGAGTACTGGGAAAACTGATGTTGTTTCTCTTGGTAATGGGGACAGAGATGCAAACTCTCTCAATACAATGAGAAATAGTTTCTAAGATGCAAAGTACTCAGTAAAAACTCTCTGTGAAGGTCTGCTTTCACACTCTTTGTAATATTCTTCCTTTTTTTCATTACAGAGGGCTTTTTAGTAGTCAATCAACTAATAAAGGCAAGTAGTCCCTAATTGTAGGCACAGCTCACATCCTAACCACATCCTCAGCTGTTAACTTCCTGTAGAAGAAGAAAGATGGCAGTAGAGAAAGATGAGAATTCAGAGCTAGATGTGCTGACCTGTGTTCCAAGGACGCTGCCACTTTGTGCTGACAAAGGATTAAGTAAGGACAGCTAACTTCCCATTTAGCTGGCTAGTTGGTCATGCACAACTCAGTGTTATGAATTTCCACCTCTCTTCTAGATAATAAATTTAAAATTACTGATTCTTTTCCCCATCCTGTACTCCCATTTGTGCCAGTTTGCCGCTGATTTTGATGAAAATGAAACAGAGCCCTTATTACAGGTTAAGAGACTTTGACAATTATTTCCTTACAGCAGTAATTCATTTGTTCTAATAAAACTGCCAAGAACTCCAGAAGGAAGCAAACAAACAAAATTCCTTTTAAAATGTCTTTGCATAACTCTGCAATGGCTTTCAGAGTCAGCAAAATCACATCAAATATGCTTTTTTTAAAATGAAACTTCAGGGTAACTCTCTTACAGTTCGTTTCAGGGTCATTTTAGCTTGGGGCTGTTTTGTTCTTTTATACAAAGAACTTTCAGATGGGACAAGGAACTTCATTTTAGCTACAGCAAAGCATTTTCAAATATTAGAACATCTTGTTTTATGAGGTGCAAAATCTCTGCTGCCAGAGCACAGATTCAAGTGCTGGAAAAGGCAGTGTCTTCACAGAAAATTGAAATACTTTGGAGTGAAGAAGGATGCAGATCTTTGAAATACATTCCACCATGCGATATTTCAGTGAATCACAAAATCCTGTGGTTCAAGGTTTTATTTTCCTTATCTGAAATAGAAATATATGGCTTGTAAGAGGAATGATCGAGAACTGGTTGAAAGCTTTTTTAGCAGAACATTCTTTGTCTAAAAATGGTATTCTCCATCTAAAAATGCTGCTTTGTTAGGAAACACTTGTAGACATGTACCTTTTACAAACAACTTCTGAGATCTGGAGTGGAATTTCCAGTCAAAGTAAGAGAATGTGTTGGAAAACCAAGTCCAGTAGTCAGCACTGTCACTCACAACAGGAGCTTTAACTTTTGTCTCCTATGTCACAGAGAAGTGCCTTAAAAAGTAGCTGCTTGAAACTTGGCTGCCTGTACAAGAGTTAAGTGCTCATGTTCTCCTCTTGGAAAAAATGTGGAAGTTCTTCAGTTTGTTCAAGTCCGGAGCTAATTGTCGATACTTCAGGGTTTTTCCCAGTTATTTTTCCTGTTTAAATACAATAGCTTTTAGCCCTTGTAAAATCTTTCCATGCATTTTGGCTTCCCTCTTCCTATGGGAAGATGGGATGTGTATGTGTCACGTTTGTCTTACATGTGTTACCCAGACGAACAATGCCATGGGATGCGTGACCCACCTAATGGCTTGAAATCCTGGCACTGCGTCATTGGTTGCAATAGGTGGAGCTGCGTACACCCAAAACCAAAAAATGTGTGTTTGAACAATAAGATGATTGGGGATTGTTTGAGTTTAGGTTTGCACATTCTGCACATAAGCCATTGATCCTCAGCAAATAATGAAGAAGAGAAAATCCATTAAATTATTCAAAATATCATAGAACTTGTCAAATCGACAATTTCACAAGAAGCATCCAACCAACTGATTTAGCAGTAGAGCAGTTTTTAGGGATTAGAGAGAATCCAGACTGTTCTCAGGAAAAATCCAGCTGAGGTGAGGTTGGTATTTTGCATTAGAGATTAAAAGTCCAGAGGATTGTGGAATATGTTGGATTGAAGAGGTTTTGTGAATAATTAGTTTTATGGTTTTCATTCTTGCAATGCAGCTTCTATCAATGTAAAGCCAGGCTTGGGAGAAGTACATAATGTGTAAGACTGAAGACCATTACTATTGCCCTAACAATGGGAAATGCTCAGTAAGGAAACTGTGATCAAACAGAAGCAGCTCAATGAAGCTGGCAGAATACCTGCTGCAAAGCAAGAGATAAATCTGTGGCTACTTTGAAAATACAGTCTTTATTGCTCAAACTAAGAACAGTCAATAAGAACTTACAGATGGAAATGATTATGGTTTAAATGTTACAAGATTGGGATTAGAAAACTTGTTCTGCAGCTGCCTTTAATTTTGTCTTTAGGAAATAATGTAAAATCAATAGGAAATATTTTTTTCTATGTCAGGCAATGTGATCAGGAATTTGGTAACCAGGGGGAGAACACCAACAGTGCTAAGCACTGTGATGCTGAACAGTTGAGCAGCTGGAAGAGTTGACTTGCTGGGTGATCCCCAGTGTGGATATCTGTTTACCTGTGGTTAGAGAAGGTGCAAATCTACAACCTCCGAGTGCCTTTAGGATAGTCCAACACATACTGAAACATAGGTACAGAAAGAGTGCCCAGCTGGGTTTTAGTTCAGACTAATATTTAGGAAACCAGAATAAATGTCTCAGTGATAATATGACTTGACAAAACTTCACTTTGATTAATACATGTGTAGTTGTGGTTAGGTGTAGCTGTAGCTTACAGCACAGAGACTGCCCTGTGACCAGACAAGATGGTATTTGAGTTGTACTCAGTTTTATCTTTTGGCATAGCTGAATATGTCTGTATTGCTACTGCTAATTAGCAGCTGCAGAGATAATGAAAGAACTGAGATACATGAGAGAGTTATTAGACACTTACTTAGTTCCATTTGAAACTCTTCATGGAACAGATATCTGCACTTCAGGCAGGGCGTTTTTCCATGCAGAGTGTGTATGCTATTGTCCATATTTGTCTAATTTCAGCCTAAGTAGCTCCAGATTTCAACAAAACATGATGCTTGTCAACTTTTTCCACTTCATATGTCTCTAATGACTGGATATATTCAGGATTTGAACATATTAATGCTGGGAGTCTGACGGTCATGATGACCTAGGCCAAAAGAAATTGGTGAAACTGACTTCTGGAATGTCCATGCAATGTATTGTGCATGATTCCAGTTTAGCTTCAAACCACTGAGGGATATACAGAGCTCATTTCCCAAGATGTCCTTCCTGGTTTGAATTTGACAAGAATACAGTCCTTGAAGAGGCACTGAAAGAGAGAGAACTGTCTGATGGTGTTTACTGAGCAGCCACAAATTAAAACCCAGTCTTCTGTGAAGAGCTCCAACAAGCAGGAAGGTAATGGAAGATTTTCCGTCCAAGAAGAAGATTTTCTTAAGGATTAAATTTTAAATAACTGCTAAATAAAAATGCAGTTTCCAAAATTATTTCCATTTTAGCCTACCATAAGGTTTATAGAGAGCTCGGGAAATGTCTCCTATAAACTTCTAGAAGTCATTGGCTGGAATGGTGCAACTTTGGATACCAGTGACTGGAACTCTCAGAAGAATCAAGGAGTTCAGACTTTGGTGCTGTAAAAATTATCACAAAGGCCCCAGTGCCACCTTAGCAGCTCAGCTGATTGTCCATTCTGTGTAATTCCATGGAAGCTTCTGGAACACTCATTTAAAATCAACACTGATTTCTTTTTTTTTAAGGTGCATTTTAGAATTCCAGAATGATTTTCAGGATTGACACTCAACTTTCTAACAAACTGTACAAGCCTGCATTGCGTTCCTGATGTCCTCAAAGTTCTCCTGGTGCAGGGCATGGGGCTGAGCCAGAATCTGATTTAGTGCATTGGACAGAATTTGTAGTCTTGGATTCCAAAACCTCGGCACTGGATGCCATGTACAGTAACAGAGTACTTGAACTTCAGAGTATCAAGGTTTTTGACTGAAAGGTATACAAGTTGAAATATCAGTATTGTGAATGGCAGGGCTCATGCGAATATTCACTGTGTGCATTTATTGATGCAAATTGTGAATGCATACCTGCCTACATCAGATATGCTTAACACATTTAGGTCCTGTTTCTAAATGTCCTCTTGTACAGCAGTGAATTCGATGAATCAGATGCCTGCTTTTGAACTGCAGATATGCTACACAAAAATCCCCTGAAAGACACATTTTTAGTCAATTGCTTAGCAAGTTTAGAAAGACAAAGTAGATCTGCACGTATGAACTATGTGGTTAGAAATGAACACAACTCAATTTTGTTAAATAAAATTAATGGTGATTGGAAAGTGTTGTAATGGAATTAAATGTTATGAGGGAAACAAAACATAGTTTAAAACTATGAGTTTAAAACATACAGCTCTGGGGAACAGGGTCTGCTCATTCTCTCTAGAAGAAAATCCTGCTAAGTTTCACTGACCAGTGTGGTTATTGGTTTACAGTTTAGTTTCATAAGTTTTTGATACTCACTAAATATTTTTGTAGCTCACTGATTGTGCTCCCTACTCTTCAACCAGTCTTACCCCTGCAATTCCTCTGCCTAGAATCAATAAAGAGAATCTAATGGGAGGCTCTTCCCATGAGGATCATCCTCAGCTGAACAGACCCTCAGTTTTACCACAGATCGGTGGTGTCTTTGTTGGACTTTTCCAAAAAGACAATGTTGCATGCCAGGGTCTAAATCAGAGCCTCATCTGTAAGTCACAGGTTTAAACCCAGTTGTGACAGCAATTTTGACGTGACTGTTATTAAGTGCGTGAGGCATATTAACCCTCAGTCTGGTTTCTCTTTAGCTTCATGTTATGAAAACAACCTAGCACTGTAACACTAATTTTAGTTCTTGCATAGGATTTTTAGCTCTTGAAATGTTTTGTAAGGGAAGTCAGTGACATTAATCCCATGTTTAGTTGAAAACTCAATTATAGAGAAGTAAAGGTGTTTTCCAAAAACCAGGCTGCTTGTCAGTGACAAATCCAAAACAGAGTGTGAATGACCTGCATCTCCCTCCAGTGCACCACCCTCAGGGATCACAGCTCTTCAAATGAGACTCTGACACAGAGCACCTTCTTCCCGTCTCCAGCGTGAACTTGGGTCGGAATGCTCTCAGCAGACCCTCAGGATCCAGCAGTGCCACGCTGGGAAACCTTTGCTGTTCTCCACCATGTGTCATTTGCTAGTTGTTAGTCTGGCATTCTAAATTCCTGTCAGTGACACTGATTTCAGCTGTTGTTATCCCAGTATTTCCTACTCTGTTCTATATTATATATATATATATATTTTTTTTTTTTTCCGTGCTTAGCAGTATTTTGAAGACTTTTTGGCCTTCTTTTTTTACCCAGCACCTTAACTGTGGCCCTGAAGAGTCCAGCAAGATTGTTTTTCTATCCTTAAACTACTTCCTGGATTTTGTGTATTAACACTGCCAACTTTTTCAGTCTCTACTTAAAGACCTGTTTAATATTTAACTCAAATAAACAGAACTGAGATTTTTTTAATGCAAAACTATTATAGGCCAAAAGAGCTTTCAATTATTTGGTTGCAAATCATTGAGAATAAAAAACATAAAAGAATGGAGCTTTTGTAATACATCAGCAAGTGCTACAAAAAGTAGAATGGGAAGTAACAAGTATTTAAGGATATCTTTTTGCTGCGTGTGCTGTTTGCGTTAGTGAGATTGGTACTTGTGAGTAGTAACTTAAGAAGGTGCTGTGCAGAAAACAAAAGCAAAATACTAGGCCTGTCATAGTTCAACTAATTTTCTGCTATTTTGCCTTCAGTCTCAGTCTCTCAACTCACCCTCCTCAGCTTCTGTGATAAGTTTCTACTTGTTGCTGGTTTTTTCCATAGTAAAGGTTTTGTCCCAGTGCCAGCACATTATGTTCCTGGTTAGAGCCATGACGTCAAATGGTACCTGGCTCCAGGCCAAGGAATGCTGCTGGGAAGGAGTGAATGAATGAACGGAGTTTTCATTTCACATTGTAGTTGCCTCTTTCGGAGCCAGGAATCTTCATGTAATATTCAGTCAACTGGCTAATGTCAATTTATCGGTGTGTCTTAGTAGAACTAGAAGGAACTTCAGAGAGGGCACACAATAGGTCCAGCAGCTCAGGAAAAATATTGTCATAAATGTCAAGTTCAGAACCAGTTATAATCACTAGAACCATGAAGGAAGAAATATGTAACTTAATGCATAGCGGCTGCTAAATTCTAAATACAGTAAGAGAAAGAACCTGTGCCTGCAAGAGTTCCTATCTGGTGTTCAGAAACTGAAAAGGAAGACAGATTCCAAATTCTAAACATTTCTGTGAGCTCATTTCTTTCAAAAAGAATGTATCCTTAGCTCTGCAGGACAGCACTGCTTTGAGCTGTGCATTTGCAAAACAGGCATCAAAATTACAGTTCTAATCAGAATTCACTGCTGTAAACTCAGTAATCCCAAAGTGCTGATAAGACTTTGGCCCAGAGTTTTTGCTCTGATTTTTATGAAATTCCATTTATAAATTGTCTTTCTCCGCTGGAAGCTGACTTTCAGTTTGCTGCCAGTTCATTTTCATGATTTCCTCATTTTTGGGTCCTTCCAGGAGTATGAAAACAAAGGCAACTTTGGTAGCATTTCTTTTCTCACAATTTACCCAGTGGTAGATGATCTATGTTCTGTCAGTTAGTCCCAAAGAATAAAGTGTAGCTAAACCCATGTCACATTAGTTCTGTTCTTGATGGCAGCAGGTGCAAATCCAGCTTCTTTCATGGCCTAGAATCTGTTGTATGAAGTTTCGGTTATTGCAGTCAGTTTCCATGTCTTTTCTAATGATCAAATGACCATGGTAGGAATAACTGTTCTATGACAATACTGTACATGCTGTGTAATTCAGTGCAATTGCACAGCATTTTCCAACAGCTGGCTGGATGGAAAGAGTAAATTGAATGCATAAAGCATCCACAAAAGTTAGTTAATGCACATATTTGGCAGAACAGCGCACAATCTTGAGCTGATAAGGAATAAACCAATACACATAGGGAAGATGTACTGATGAATTCTGTGAGAGGTCAGTGGTCCAGGATGGATGCAGACAGTGGCATGGTGTATGGGATCCATGACAGACCTTCTCCTGTATAAAGCCAATAACTGATGAATTAAGGACTGTAATAGTACTCAGGGCTCTTTTATAAGACACATTAAAGAACAATACTAAGCATCCCAATCTATAAATTAAAAATCAGCGCCTTCATAGGGTATTATGATAGTAAATGTTTTCATAATTATAGGACACTGTCATTGAGATTAAAAAAAACAAAGCAACAGCACATTTTAAAATTAATTTTACTAATGGCTGCTACTCTTGCATGAATATAAAGGCACTTTGAAATCTTCCACGTGGTAGGAAACAGTTATAACTATTTTGGCAGCCAAAAGATGCGCAATAGAAAAACACCTGGATTCTTGAATGTATTTACTTGTTTCTTTGAAAGGATTTGTAGTGAAATCACTAAGGATGCTTAGGGAAAGCGTGACAAATGCAGTTTTTATGCCAGATGAATCCAAAGATTCATACAAATCATTGTGCCTCATAAATGACTAAATTCACTACTTTAAGTAAAATAAATACTGCAGATATTTACATATGTGCTCACCTTTATTCCTTTGCCTGTGCTTTTGAAATCAGTGGGGTTATTCATACTGAAGTTAAATAGAGATGTAAGCATTTGCAGCATTGAAATGAAAAAGTCTGGGTTTAAATACAAACCTTTAAAAACCGTGGTCATTCTCTCAGTATCCATCTGTTGAGTCTGCATTGGACAATGAAGGAAGAAAATATTTTGTGATCCTCCTTTATTTTCTAATTTGGATAATAAAAACATAATAATGAGGGGGAAAATAATAACATCCATCCCTCAACCAGATGGTGATACTGTTTTCTTCTGCAACTTGTTTTGAAAGGTATTAAGTAGGATTGGCATAAGTTGTTTTTCTTTCTTGCCCCAGCATGATTATGTGAGTCTTGTGTATAACTTTGCCATCACCAGTTAACCTTCAGCTTTACTGCATGTAATTATATGTACTATATATGGTGTACCATAAATATCTCAGGCTGAGAGCTTCTTCAGAGGTGAATGATCTCTTCACATGCAGTATGATACAATCTCTGAGCCAGTTCTCTTCAATGCAGTTTGAAGAAAAGTAGTCTTTTAATCTTTCATCAGATAAGCCAAGTTTAGTGCAGAATTGGATACAGAGAAAGCCTGGAGTAGCAAATAGTCCAGGACAATGCACATCTCAGTGAATGAAGCAGGTGCAATGTGAGCAGTAGCAATGGCTTCCTTTCTTTTCTGAAGAAACCAGCAGCAGACAAAGCAAAAATGTTCAGTATATCCTCTCCGACGATGTTGGTAGTGAAAAAAATGCCAGTTTATATGATCAATGGCAAACCTGGCTGGGATATGTATGGGTGCATCGTGCCATTAGCACTTGGGATGTTAGCCAGTCAGCAGGCAATCTCTCAGGTCAGATTCAGTGGAACCAGAAGAACTTGTTGAGCTGGTGAAGCTGGGATCCATAAGGGAGCTTGCAGTGGGCTTTGTCTGTTAGTATGGCTTGCGTTTGCTGGAAGTTTTAACATTGTAGCTTTGCGGCTTTTATTTGCAGCTGACTGTGAGTGGGCAGAGATGCAATAAACTTGGGTCCTGATGTGAGAAACAACTATCACAGGATTACAGAACAGGGGAGAATGTTCCACTGAGCACAGCTCACTGAGATAGCTTCAAAGCCATCAGGTGCCACATGCTTCCAGTCAGAGGCCTTTATCTGGAAAGGAATACTCATCAGCCACAGAGCCAAAGGCAGTTCTAGGGTAATAGTGGCAGCAGTGGTACTTTGTACTAAAGCAGTGCAGTGAAACATGATGTCAGGTAACTCTCCTTCCAGTGAAAACCAACTCAGACGTGAAGTGCTGTTACTGCTTTGTTAAGTTGCGGGTTTCTTCCAGCACATCTCCTGCAACTCATCGCACCTCTCACCTACGGGATATACACCTCCAGAGACCTGTAGTGTGGACGTGGCCTGAGGCTTTAGTGCTCCATGCTTTTTTCCTTAGAAACAACTCCTTCTTTCCCACAGAAGTAAAGGGCACAGTAGTGGGTGAGAGAATTCCGTAATGGGTGGACCTCCAAACTTCGCATTTTATTTGAGTCAGTTCCCTACAAGTTCCATGCTGCTAGCCCAACCAATTCACGCTGTTTTGATCAGCAGAATTAAGCACAATATAATAGGACTGGCTTATATGGTGACACTTCTGAATCCAGACAGTGTCACAACACATAAGTACAAAGAGGTAAATAATGACAATTAACTGGACTTCCTTGAACCTCCCCAGAAATATTGTTTTATTCACAGCAAAGATTCAGAACTGCTCATGTTTTAATTGAACCACTTCAGTCATCCCTAAATGAAAACAGTTGCAGTGTCCAATGTACATAGCCCCAGGCACTGTAAAACAATCAAATGAAAAGACTTTTCTTTGTCTCATTTATTTACTTGAAGCTAAAGAAAAATGCCAAAATTCTGCCCTTGAACATATCACCACTTCTTACATACTTCACCCCAGGCAGAAGTTCCAGTTTTTTCCCAACTTATGAGTTGTTTTTGTTTGTATTTGTGTTTGTGTATCTGATTCGTTTACTTTTCCTGCTTCTTAAAATTGTCTCTTCTCTTTAGAAGTGGGGAAGAAGGAAAGAAATTGAGGTGAAATCACAGTATGTTTTCATTTTCATGTAACAAACAGATCTTCTTTTGACAAGCTTCTGCAGGCACTAAATACCAAATATGGCTTGAGGCAATAAATTGTAGTGTCCTTCAGAGAATGCAAAGCTGGGAAAAGAAGAAATACAAGTGTTTGCAACATGTGTTAGGAGATATTATAGCTGATTGGCATTTTGGTGTTAACTCTACATTGTCTCATCATTCCGATCTGTTAAAGATAATAATGATATTGTTTATCCTTTTGCTGCTCACTTTCAGTTTGCCCAAGTCTTTACAAATGTGAATATGTATCATTATTTCTGCTTTTCAAATAGATCTGCCATAAAAGTAGCAAAGTCTCCATGGAAGTTAAGGTTGGCATTTTCAAATGGTGGAGTGTCTTACATTAGTCTTCATTGAAGAATCAATGCTGCTTGGTGAATATTCTGTGTTGTAATTTCTAAGCAAGCTGAATCTCTAAGTAGAGCAACAGGTAACCTGATCAGCATTAGAGAAAACTCCTAGAGGGAGAGATATAAAATGTCTCTTACCTCTAATTTCAAAGAGAGTTGAATTACCTACAACACCATGGTTGAAGATTTCCTTTCATGTGTCAGTGAAGCATAAGGAGAAGCAATTTGTTTAAACTATGCCAAGGCATGGCTCTGCAGAGAGGAGATGTTGTGAGGGGGCTTAACATAAAGGAGGCAGAACTCCTGTTTTGTTCTGTTTGATATATTATTCTGTATGTGCCTTTTGTCAGAATCTTATCTTTAGACACCTTCACATCAAGGTTAGATATCATTTCATAGAGTCTCCCTGGACTCTGGAATTCTACAACAGTACAGTCAAATGAGCTACATCCCAGCAACTCCATGTTCTGCAAGGACCCAGTTAGAGTCCAAGGAGCTCAGTATCAGGTTCAGTTTAGTTTCTCTACCCTGGATTCTATCACTGTGTCCTTGGTTCACCTTCTGTCACCCAAACTAGAATTTTTTCCTTCCTTGATCATTCGGCAGAACATTCATTTCTTATCACCAGCTGAACCTCACATAATTATGTGCACAAACACACTGTAAAAAATTAGCTGGGCAGGTCCTATGAAAAGCTGAAGCATTTCATTATGTGTGTCCTCCTTTAACAATCCCTACTGAAAAATGTACGTTTCAGGGATAATGAGATGATAAATGAGATAAGGAACATTCCTGTCTTTGAGGCCTGTATGTCTTACAGCTCCTCCTGCGCTGCAGAAGTCAAAGGTAAACTCTGCATACAGAGATTTGTCCTGAGAAAACTGAATGTTGGAAAAAAAATGCTTGTCCATTAGATGGATTGTCTTCATCAAGGCCTAATTTCTTTGAAATAGGGATGGAAAAACGGTTTCTGTCTTTGCAGCTCACTGTGTACAGGTAAATTATAAACAATGTTCAGAAACTCAGCTGAGTTCATAGGTTAGTCCCTGTAAGTTTTGTGCTGTAAACAGATACAGGTGTATGTAGCATTTTGGATGTAATAATACATGTATTGGTTAAAAAAATTATGTCAGGAAAATGTCCTTCTTGGGTAAAGATTGAATACATTTGAAGGGACCCCGAGGATCAGCAGGACTGAAGTGGGGAAGAACAATACATAAAGTTATATTATTACAAAAATACATTCAAAACAAAGATGTGTCTCTGGAAAAGCCATGTTTGGATGAAGGAATGAAACGTCACAATATATACAAACAGAAATCTCTTACTTTCAGGGCATCATGCATATATTTATAGTGAAAAAACAGATGCATTTGTTTAATGTTTGTGATTTCTCAATCTTCTGCACATTTTTAGTAAATACTACTCAAAATAATTGCTGTAAAATCAACACAATTTGCTTAGTTGGGAGTTTGGGCATTTTTGTCATAGAATCGTAGAAAATTTGTGGCTGGAAGGGACCTCTGGAGGCATCTGGTCCAACTCCCCAGCTCGAAGCAAGACCAACATAGAGCACTTTATTCAGGATTCTGTCTGCTTTGAGTATCTCTAATGCCAGAGACTCACAAGCTTCTCACAGGGCAAGCTGTTGCTGTGCGAGACCACCCTTGCAGTGAAAAACTTGCTCGTGTTTCAGTTGAATTTCCTGTGTTCTATTGTGTGCCCATAATGAACAGAGTATTAACATAGCCAAAATTAGGCACACATTTGACTACAACCTTAATTTTCTCATCTGTAAAGTAAGCCACTATTGTAATAACCCTTATAGCATCAGGAGGTAAATAGGGCTGTTGCTGGCATTGAAACATACCTGCTTCTGCACCATTAGATGTCAGGTTATGCTGGGTTATACTTTTGCTAACTTTTAACAGTAATTATTCATTGTTCAACAAAAGCCTTGAAGTGCCTGATACAAGAAATGCATTGCTGGTGTACTCATTTGTATGATGATTGAGAGTTACAAATGTGCTTGACTAAAAAGTGACTCCTGTAAACAGGTTGGCACTTTGAGGGCTCCAGTGGAGGAAGCCACGAGCTTCCGTTAAAAAGGGAACTCACACGAGACTTCCCATGGCCCCAGGAAAGAAAGTACATTGTAGAGTTAGAGAAAATGATGGCTTTCTCTTCTCTCCTTGCCCTGCTCTTTCTGATGATGTATTATTTTATGTCATATCATATCTTATGTATTTTAACCATGGGACTAACCTTTTTATAAACAGAGCTAAAGGGGGTGTATATCATTCTTTTTGCTTTGTAACCGCTGTTAATGATATTTTGGTTTACCCTTGTCCATATAGTATAAAATAATGTTTAGATGATAGTGTTTTGCTTGGCTTCTCTCCAGGCTTCTTTCTGCTTGCCTTACCTACTTCTCTCTGTATGTGTAATATCTGACTAGTGATATATGTGATATCTGACTTGTGATCTCACAAAAAGGAGTGTAATAATATATTACAAAGTGGTTTTTGCTTTCCTCTCCCAGGAAACAGAGGCATTGGCAGTAGTAATACTTTTCTGTTTATTATAAAGGAACAAAAGTGGTCTTGATGTGAGTGATTTGCTTACCTTATTAAGTTTTGCATAGGTATTGCCTGCAAAAACACAAGACTTGGAAGCTCAGGCAAACCATTTCCCTTTGAATACATAGTGGTGTTGCTACCTGCTCAGTTCAGTTTCATCTCTATTAGGAAGGTCTGCCATCTCCAGTAACTGGGCATGGTACGTGGTATGTAGTGTGCTTGGAGGACAGCAGGAAGATGTGCCAAGCACGTTTTGCAGAGCTCAGCTGGTTGTCAGAGTGTGCAGAAAGCCTGAGTCTTATCTAGTTTGTTTGTACAAGATATAACCTTTGATGACAGAGATTTTCTTCAGATTTAAGGACTTTGCAGAGCTCTGATGCAGGTCGTACCTACTGTGGGAATGTTCCTTGGGTAACAATGTACATTTAATGGATCAAAGAGCAATTTTCGTGTTCAGTCACTATAGAGTCCTTACTCATCTAAAAATTCTGTTGTAAAAACAGAACAGAAATTGATCCATTGCATTTAATGGAAAAGATGGTAGAAACTTACCCACTCCTGGATGCAGAAAAGGCCTTTAAATTCCTAACATCTTTATCTGAGTACAGCAGATCACTCCCATCATGCTTTGAATAACAGAGGATATAGATGGAACACACAAATTGGCCTAGTAATCTGGCCTTTTGATGAACGCTTAGGCTTATATCGCCATATGCTATTCATTCCTTAGCTATTATACACAGAAGGATTCAGATAACAACAGTATCATCATGAGTTTTGAAATCTCCAAAGACAAGAATTTCATACTTCAGACTAATATTTAGACTTTTATCTTGAGTTGATGTATTTGTGTCATCAACCTGTGCTGTGAAAAAATGAGGGCTATTCCTGACAACCACTGAATTCAGGAGTGATTTTGGATAAAAGATTTTTGCTCTATGTTTCTCCTAACAGTCTTTGACATCTCTTCTCACCATTTACATTAGCTATGTTAGTATCCAATGCTAGTATGTTAGTATTGGATACACAGGGGAGTGAAAAGAAAAATGACATTTTCTAGACCTCATATCTGTTTGACTCTGCCACCCAATGGTGTACTTTGTTATTACCTGCTGCCTTCTCTCCATTGCTTGGGAGTTGTTCCATTATAAGTTTATTTTTTTTAATACAAACTTACTTCCAGTGATAGAAATTTCACATCAGTGTAGTAACATTGTCCACAGATAGGAACTGTAATGGGAAACTGTCACATGGGAAAAAAGGGATTTTTCTGTGTAGATTTTCAACACTAGCATTGTTGAATATCATTTTCAAACTCTGCTCACATCTCACTTTTGGAAGTTTCTGATTCCTCTGAGATCAAAGTTTCTTTGATGCAGCATTGTGGAAGCCCAAGAAGAAATAGAGGATGTAAAAGAAAGGATTTCAATTCAAAACACTACCTTTTAATATGTCATGAAAATGCAAAATATCTGCCCTGGTTATCATAGCAGCCTTCCAGTATCTGAAGAGGGGCTATAGGGATGCTGGGGATGGACTATTCATTAGGGGCTGTAGTGATAGAACAAGGGGTAATGGGTTCAAACTTAAACAGGGGAAATTTAGATTGGATATAAGGAAGAAGTTCTTTACTGTAAGGGT
>WYDI02026620.1:0-69492 GCA_009867235.2 Psittacus erithacus | reverse complement strand
GGACAGGTTGTGGGGGGAAAACAAGCAGGCTACATGCTTTGTCTAATTTACGACTAAGCTTAAACCACAACAAGCTGTAGCTTTTTCCACTTTGTCAGTCCTTCAGTATTATGTTTAACTAGCTTTTCATGCATGAATTCCCATGTGTATTTTCATTTTAATGCCAGATGAATGAGGAACTACCTAGTATTTCTGACCTGTGTCAAAATATTTAGCTAACCAACCAGCTGATAAAAGCAGGATTATTCCTCCTAGAGGAGCAAACTTGATGTGAATAACTTGAAGCAGTATCAAATCTTAAAGCTTCCAGTTCTTCAGGTAGAATTGTAGAGGCAGAAATAGTGCTTTCATGGCTGACACATCCCCTTTGTAGCTGAAACAGGTGGTTTGGTAGGCTGATACTTGAATTCAACTGATTCACTTTATTACCAGGACACAATTTTTTGAGTGCATGTGATAGCATGCTTTAGTGGGGGGCTTTTGTTCGGTTTTGTTGTTAAGAACACCACCTTTTCACATGCAGTGGTTAGTATGTCTACTAAATTGCTAAGCACAGTGTACCATTTTGTAGTAGCTTTGTGTTATTTTCTGTCCTTATCCTGTATGCTTTTTGACATTCTATAAGCAAAGCAATTGCATCTTGAATGCTTTGGTTTTGTTTTTTTGTTTTTTGTTTTTTTCATGACACAGCTTTAATGGTAGTTACAAAATATTTTGGAGAGTTTTGTTTGTCTACTGATTTAGTGGGTGGGATCTGCCAGGTTTTGTTAGTGTTCATATATGCCTCTCTGATTACTTTCTTTTTTTTAGCACTCTTGTACTACTAGTAGAAGACATGCTTTATAATCACTTGTATAATTTGGTTTTCCTCGTGAGAGGCATTGAGCAGAAAAAAATCTGTGTAGATTAAGAAGTCTTACTTTTGCTGAATCCTGACTGAAGTTGAGAGTAGTTGTATTGCTCTGCTAGTCTGCAGCAATGGCAGTGTTTGCAACAAACTTAGCTACTGCTCCCTTCTTAGACAGTTAATAGAACAATAGCTGCCCTTGGGATGTCATCTGTTGCTAAAGCTTTAGTACTTCTTGAATGGATATATCCAACAGTTAGTCATTGCCAGGAGATAGAATCAAAATACATTTTCTGAAGCCTAGCAAAAAGCATCTTAGTTTACTTTAGCACCCAATTTGTAAAGTAAGTTGCTTCAGAATGGAGACTCCAGATGAGGCTGTACTGTATTGAGCTGTAATTAGAGACCCTTTCTTCCCCTTTTTAGCCACTAAAGCTTTGATCTAATTAGCCTCAGTTAAGTAATTTAAGTCTTTCCTGGTTGGTAATGGCATGGAAATTTTCATTCATCTAAATACTCAGTTCTTTTTGCAGTACTCTTTTCCAATCCATGCATACAATTCCTTGCTTATTTGGTGTCTTTATTGTTATATGAAACCTACTATTGAATCATACCACTGCTGAACAGTAACTCTTGAAACAAATAGATTAACAAGTAAAATGGATTTGAATCATGCACAAGGCAAGTCTGTAGGAATGAGCCAGTAAGTTAAGAGTTAATGATGCTGGAATGTCCCACTGCTCACAGCTATTAAGAAAGTCTGTACTTCATTATTTCCTCACGCTTCATTTTTCCATTTCAAAAAACCAGATGTCTGAGTGTTTCTACCCCTGCAGACCCCAGACACTGTTTAGTAAACAGAAACAAATCTAGATTCTTGGAACTAGGGGTCTGATTGTTAAGTGTCATTTGCTGGTCCTCTGTATACAATCCACTTCACATGAGAAATGTACTTACCAAGGCAATGCTGTAAGTGAATGATTACAAAGGAAAAACGAAGGGATGAAAGCAAGTCTGTTGATTTTGAGTTTTTTACTCCTCTCTCCTTTTTTTTTTTTGGGGGGGGGGCAAAGTCTGAGAACAGCAATTAAATATATCCAATATAACTCATTGTGATATGTGGGGAATAAAGTAATCCACATAGGAAATTATAAAGTACTCTCTGACTACATACTGAGTCTGGACACGGTTTTAAATGACTTCTGTCTTTAGCCTGTGAATGAATGAAAACCTGTTTGAGTATCTATGTCAGATCTTAAAAAATTTCTAGATGCCGTTGCAGAATTTAATTTAATTTGGTTTAGGGTTTCAGACTAAAATCCCCTGCAAAATGGAAGACGTCCCATATATCTCTGTTTCTCATCCTGTTTCCTTAGCCTCCCTTGTTTTTGGAAAAGTCCACAAGTAATTTTCTGCAAAGTCCATAAATCATTTTCTGCAGTGCTGCTACAAGAGTTTTCCTTTAAGATTTTGAGTACTTCTACAGGGTTTTAGGTTGGGGTTTTTTCCCCCCATTCTATTTCTTTACTTACCTGAGAAGTGTGTACACGTTTGGTTTTAATCTGGCTCGCTTTGCATATCCCTGCTATTTCCATTTCATTTTTTTCAAGTTCTGTGATATATTTCCATGGCTTTTAAATTCCAGATTGCTACTAGTAGTTTATGAAGCAACTGGATGCACCGTTCTACATCTCTAATCTGACTTGTGTGTACTGTCGTGTCCATGGAACATAAATTCTTCATCAAGCCTTTAATCTCTGTTCCATGCTATAGTTTCTCTCTTCAGAGCTCTTTTCTGTACACTGGTTCAGTTTTTCATTGTCTTTTTGAACTGTGGTTACCAGAGAATCATCTCTTGAATCCCACATTGCTTTTCTATACCTGTGTGTTATTCCCTCCGTATATGCTGAATTCTTATTTATATCCGCTCACAATGCCTACAACACTGAGCTGCGTGTTGACAGCTTATTTGCTTGCACTTACCTGCTGACAGCTCTTTTTGGTTGTGGTTTCCAAGAGAAGTCTATCTTTAGAGGATGGACTACATAGGTATTCTAAGAAGTGTAACTTTCCATTTGGCTGTGTGAATCTACTGGTTGATTTTCATAAGCTCAATTTACCTAGTGATGAGGTCCTGCTGTCATGTTTGTGGCCTATTTGTCCTCCAGAAATGATGTAATCCTGATAAGGGTATTAAATTTCTTTATAAGGAAATTTAAAACCAAGGCTAATGTAATATGGAAACTTACTAGAAATATCACTACTTCATGGCATTCGTCCACTGTCTCAGGTGATTTGTCGATTTTTAATTGTGTATCAAATTAAGGTAGCCCACACCATGGTGCTTTGTCTTGAAAATGATACTGTCCTGTGGGCGTGGGTAGAGTGCCATAGGGAAACACAAGCTATTGGATCAGTGTGTTACCCTCATCAGCCAAGCACCAACTGCATTGAAAGAGAGTGAGAACAGATTTTTACTCACTTTTTTAACAACCTCTAATCAGTGATTTTGAAACATAGATACTGAAAAATATTGAAACTTGGTCCTGCTGTTCGTAAAAGGCTGTTGCCACCTCTACCTTACTGCATTACTGAAGATAACCCAGGTCTTGCTCTTACCGTTTGTTTCATGTCTGGCAGTATGAACTAACCATAGTGTATACCATTTTTCTTATTATTGACGTGATCATTTGGCTTGACTTTCTAATGTGGCCTTCAGGACTGGTAAGAACCTCTGAAAATCAGGGCTGGTAACCCATAGATAAAGAGTCTTGAAATAGGCATGACTTGGTTTCCATTTGTTACAGTCAGGTAAAGTAGCAGATCTAACAACAGCGTTACACCCAGTAGGAGTTATTTGCTCATAGCTCTACCTGCTGTAGTTGATGGAAGGTTTTTTTTCATGTCAATCAAGGGGTCAGAGGGCTGTGATAATGCTAATTGTTCTGTATCTTTGAAATCTTGACTGGATGAAATATTACTGTATTTATATTAAAGGAAGAGCACCAAGAAACCTCATTTATGCTACTGTACCGAAGGAAAGGAAAGTTACTAACTAAAAAGGTTGTGACTAGAAAGCTGGCTTACAAAGTAGCCTTGCCCTTGTACTGCCTAAGTATGTGCCAGTTTTTGTTAGGTATTTTAACTTGTGCTGTCAGCTCATCAAGGCAGAGAATGTGCTTTATTTACTGTGTCAATCTCATCTTTCCAACTCTGTCATAGCTAACCTCATCTCAGATAGTTAATCAATGGAATTTAAAACTTACAGAATTGGACCATCTTCTCTTAAGCACACAGAGCAAAATGTATTAACTGTATAAGCAGACTATTTATCCCAACCAGATGTCATTGGTACCTCAGATTATTGTGCCTTTATTGCTCCACAGGCTACAACGCTGGACTGGGATTCAGCTTGCTTTTCTTTAGGTGTCTCTGAACTGTAAGCACAGTAATTCTGCTCATGATTCAGAGATTAGGACAGAAAAAAATACAAAGTGGATTGCAAGTGCCTGGCTTGGACTGTTATAACTAGTTGTTTTGATTCATAAATTTTAATATTGGCTAAATTCATGCTAGTTGAAAGGAGTTTAATGTTGAAAGACAGGTTAAAATTTTGGAGTCGACACAGACAAATAAAGCCAGTACTACCGTGTTTCTTTCCAGAATATTTCTTTAACATGGGTTACTTGTCACACTTCATACTGTTAAAGTTATAGCAAATATAAGACACTTTCAGGAGCACAGAAGCAGTAAAACACAGAAGTTATCCCAAAGAGTGAGTGGCAATAGGGTATTTGACATCTCTATGCAACTGAAAAATCAGTGTTGATGGGATTTTTTAGAAAAAAACAAATTTTCCACCTTCTAGAAGCTGAGTACTAATTTTGAAAATCATTTTGCTTGACTAGTCTCTTGACTTCAGTGGGGCTAATTGCACAAGCAGGCCATTTGTGAGCTTCATCTTGATCATTATAAGATCAGTACTCTTCAAAAATTCCATCTGTATATCTGTTTAAAATCTGCAGATATAAATGTGAATATTGTCTTCAAATTGGAATGTACATTGGTATTTCAAGTTACCAGTAATACTAATATATTTTATGTTTTATACCTGGGTTCTGTCTGGGTCTGTACACACTCCTTTGTGTAATTCATATTTGCTAACTCATTTTCGTAAAGTTGATTTAGTCTGTGGATTAAAAAAAAAAAAGCTGTTGGGTATTCCCTAATTCTAGGAGTTTTATATGGGAAGGAAAACCAATCAGCTTCTACATTTGTTTTTATATCCCACTGAGGAGGAGCTAATAGTGTCTCTCAAAGATGACATGAACACAATCAAGATTTTGTTCTGCAATAAATAAACATGGGATGGGTCAGTTTACCAATATTCTATGTTCCTCCTGCTTTCTCTTGTGAGAAATGCATATAATTACAGCTTAAAAAAACCCTCAAGCTCCTCCCCCCCATAAAAAAACCCCAAACAAACCAAAACCTAACACAAAATTATCTGGTTGCTAGAATCAACATTTTTTACCTGTATATGCATAAAGCATTGGATACATGAAAAGAAAATTTGAGATAAAGGCCTTCCTTCAGCCTCTGGCTTTGTAGGTTGATTCAATGCTCTCAACCACCCACATTAAAGCTGGTGCCAAATATTTCAGTTGTTTAGAGTGAGCTGTTCTCCAGAGATTTATATTTCACTAATTGTGTCCAGGTGCATGAAACTTGTCCAAAGCTTTTGCTTGCATAACTAGTTTAATACAAAATAGAAGGATAGTTTTTTATTATTTGTGTGCTTTACACAACAACAGTCTGTGGGTGTGGGGGATTATCTTTGCTCAGCTGGGCTGGGTCTAGTCTGAACCACACAGAGCTAACGGTGTTCACCAGGCAATGTAAAAACAAGGAAGGAATAAATGGAGGCATAATGTTAAAGCCTTTTCAGCAGGCAGTTTGTGGCAAGTATTTCTAACTGTCTGCAGAAATCATTGACGAGAAAAAGAAAATAATTAGAGCTCTTTCTTTCCCAGTGCACAGAACTCTTCAAGGTCTCAAGTGTAAGGTAAAACTAAGCCAGATTTCTTTGTCAGAGAAGGAAATATGTTATTTTTATTGTATTGTTTTAATTTCATTATGTTGTTTTGTATCTAGAAGGGTATATTGATCCTGATGACATTCCTTATCACATAACAGATAATACAATAAGATGTATCTTTTAGTCCAGACTGTTTGTAAAATTGAAACCAAAATAACTGAATCTCTGAATCTTCTGATGATCTGGGAAGTTCGTCTTTCCTCTGTAATCTCTACAACAATACATATGCATGTGGTATAGCTGGTTTGCGTATGTTTCTCTGCATACACAGTAGTATTCATTTTTTCTGCATAGCCTTAGTTATGCCCTTATGGGTAATCTGTCCTTGCAGTTCCTTCTTAAGTGCAAAAGTATCAAATGAGTGCTCAGACTTGATAACCGAGCTCTAAAAAAATCTAATATACATCAAAGCAATGAGGAGTTTCACTTTCTAGGTTCTGTAGAGGACTCAGCATCTGTCTCATGTTGTGATTTTTCTCTTGTGGCTCTGAAGGGAAACTTGACTTTTAGCATTACAAAAAATCCTTTATCCACTGTATGGCCTGACTGATTAGTTACATTTTAAGGCTCATGGATAATCGTCAAGTGAGTAGATATAGGGCTCACAAGCCGGACAGAATGTTCTTGCTAATGTGCCTCAGGGAGAAAGACTGGGTTTTCCAGCTTCTGTTTATGACCCTTCAGTGTAGGAAGCTACAAGGGGGCTGTTTGTTCTGTTTTAAACTACACAGCAAAAAATAAAGTGACGTGAGTTTAGGGCAAATGAGTCATATTTACGCAGGGCAGACTTCCTGATGGTGCGCTGAAGGCATATACCTTCAATGTTTGTAACACTGTCATGCTCCTCCAGCAGTAAGAACACTTGCATCATAAGTGGTCAGTGTACATTAACTGTTTATGGAATATAGTTATAATGGAAATAGTCACTGGTCTTTTTCTTTTTTTTTCCTTCCTCACAGAAGTGGAAAAGACCAAATGCCAACATGAACGAGAAGTAGCTCTTGGAAGTGGAGGCGCGTTCTTCCCGAGGGAGATGGGAGCTCGTCACTTCATTCCCCAGTGTGATGAGCATGGGAATTACCTGCCTACCCAGTGTCATTCTAGCAGTGGATATTGTTGGTGTGTGGATAGGGATGGAAATGAGATTGATGGCACCAGAAGTGGCCCGGGAGTTCGACCACCATGTAAGTGGCTGAAGCACTTGTTCCTTGCAGATGTCTTTCAACCCAGGTGCACTGTTCCCCAGATGTGGGGCTTAGTCATGCCACTGAGAAATGCAGCACTAGCTTGGAGCAATGCAGATCTTTGCTGTCCCAGTGACAATATGGCTCATGCTGCAGCAGTTCAGTAACTCCAGCATATGTTTTTCCTTCAGCCAGGGCATCTGAACCACTGTAGTGAGCCTCTGGATAAAAATTTGGTTTTCTAACTTTTTTCCTGCCTTGAAAGTGTGTGGGGTCCTGTAGTTTCTACCCTCTGGGAGATACGGCAAATCTGAATGCGTGGTAACTGACTTGCCTCAGGAAATTAAGAATGTTCCTTCCTACATCTTCCTCACTTCAGCTGTGAAATGCATCCTTCTGTGAAATAAGATAGGTCTTTCTAAACAGTTGAAGGAAAGAGCAATTACAGAGCTGAGCATGAAAAGACCTATTATGTCACTTGGTCCTTCTCTGTGAGCCAAGGGGAAAAAATCAGAAGCTTTCTGCGTCTAATTATAGCTATTAGTGTCTGTTTATAGGACTGCTTCCTTCTATGAAGTCTGACTGCAATTGTGTCTCCGCAAATAACAAAGTCTGTTATGCTGTACAAGCTAACTTTATCCCTATCTGCTTCCTTCCCTATTAACAAGGTCTGAGCACAGCTGCTCCTCCTGTTGTTATTGGGCCCTCTGTTCGACCAGATACAGTACCTCTGCCACCAGGAACACACTTGCTTTTTGCCCAAAGTGGTAAAATTGAACATGTTCCACTAGAGGGGAACAATATGAAGAAAAATGGTGCAAAAGCACTCCTGCATATTCCAGTAAGTAACCTACTATACTAAATCTATATATTTAAGATGTGTGACAAAGATGAGTGTTTTATCTATGTAACTTGATAATTTGAGTTCCAAACTCAATTTTTACCTTTGATTAAAATTTCAGTGTCCCATCACTTTGCCACTTAAAATTCCTGACCTGAATAGTCAAAAGCCTAAAACTGAGCTATAGAAAAAATGCTTTGCCTTTAAAGAATAGCTCATAAGACAAAAATCTAGTATCTGTGATCTCTCATGTTTCCAACAGTTCATCACATAAACTCTCACTTCCATTTGCTTTCTGACTCTGATAACAAAGTCTAGGAGACTTAAAAGACCAATATATGGAGAGGCCCTATTTTTCATTCTCAGTTATTCCAACTTTCTTCCTAAGACTTGATCTCTTCCTGGTTTTCAGTCAGTTCTCTGCACTTCTTGGATATAGATATATATAGATTATTATTGTTTGGTTTTTGCTTTCTTCTCCATGTGCAGGCCCAGTGGGTGGCAAATCTTTTTCCCACACTTCTTACTACTGTCGTAAGAATCCTTTTCCTTGAGAATGAATCCCTTCTTCTGAGACCCTATATTTCTCATCACCTGTGACAAAAGCCAACTCTTCTTGCTTCCAGTTTCATCACGTTAATTTGTTTTGCACAAAGCTTGGGATTTGTTTTTGTTCCAGTATTTGTTCCTGTATTTTTAATAGATAGCAATACCAGGTAGTATGCTGGCTGCTTTTGACATTGCTTGTGAATCTTTAGTACTCCAAACACTGACTAAATTACACAGATTCAGTTCAGTAAATAGTACCACAAACTGTTCTGTGATGTAAAGGTAAAATCAAGCTTTTGTCTCTTGTCTAAAGTGCTGTTGCAGTAATATAAAAATGAAGTAAAATACTGTGCAAAATGGGCGGGTTAGGCACATCATAGAGACATGATTCTGAATCCTTATCAGATAGCCTCATTATTTACTTGATCTAGCTGAGCTATCTTCAGGAAAGGGCTTCCAAGAGATAAGGTTCAACTAAATCCTCCTTAGAACTTTCAATTAAAATGATGCTTTCTGTCTCTAACAGTGCTGTCTCTGTGTTGTCTCAGCATTGTGTATTTGCAAAGTGGCAGTGTTTTGCAGCAGAGGTGTTTAGATTTTGTAACCTACAGCATTAATGTACACTGAGTAAGAGCATCTGGTTTAATGCTTTTTGACCACCTTTCTAAGAAGTTGCAAGTTACAAAAGCAGCAAAGGTGACAGATCTGAGAATCCATGTGAAATTATTGGTTTACTCTGAAAGTTACTTTCATTTGCCTGGAGGAAAGATTTTCAGCTCTAAACTCAAACTCCATCTTCTTCTGCCTGGAAAATTGCAGATATATACATATTTATATGTTCCTTGTCCCTGAGCATATTCTTTTCAGCAGATGATTTATGGAGTATTTAAGCTATTTTTTATTTTTATAACTAACTTTGCTAGAACTTTTTTGAGCCAAATAATGCTATGTGTGTAGCACTACTGAAATGTAGCCATAATGTGTGGGTTGATAAATAGCCAGAACACAAGTCAGATTTGATAGAGGTCCTTATTCCTTGTTGAAGGGAAAGAATGAGAGGAAAAAAGTACATGAGGAATAACAGTAAAATAACAACATGAACTTTCTTTAAATTGACATGCAGGTGAAGTTATAGAAGTCAGATCAGCTGTTCAGTAGTGACACCTACAATGCTTCTTTGAAATAAAATAATTGTAAATGGTGTCTGCTAGTTAAAAGGGACTTGTAATAGAAAGCACAATGACTGTCACCTAATCTTTTTCTCTGCCTGTCCTCCTCATCTCCCACCTTTCCTCAAGAATTTGGGGATTTTTTTCAGGCTTGAAACTAGATCCATAAACTAGTGCTGCTGGCAAATAATTGTTGTTTAGTGTAAGCTGATGTAACTTGTTTGTTGACCAACAGGACAAAGTTGTTATTGGAGTTGCTTATGACTGCACAGACAAGATGGTTTATTGGACAGATATCAGTGGCCCTTCAATCAGCAGGGCTAGCCTGAATGGCGGGGAACCAACAACCATCATCAAAACAGGTAACAGCACAAAATTCTTCCTCTTGCTACTCCCTAAGGATACCATTAGAGACTTGAATTGAGTAACAGGTACTTTCCAGCTGTTGCCTGAGATATAGCATTACATGTTGGTGTTATTAGGATAAACAATAGCCAAAAAGCCCAGATAACATAAACTGAAAAAAGATCTGCTCCCTGTGCAATAGCCCTTCACTGCCTTTCTACTGCTAAGAAAGGCAAGAAGACAGTTCTTTTTAAATAAACTAACTTTAAAGCTGGAAGTGGAGCAGCATGTCAGTCAGATGTTTCTGTCCTTATCTCCAGTTGCAGAATACTGCATCTGTCAAACCACTGAGCACCTTATGAACATCACTGGGGGCGTTTTAATAAAAGGCTGAGAGTTTTGAAAGATGAATCAAGCTGCTCTGGTAGTTTTAAAGCCTATCCAAGGCACTAATGGGTGCAGAGTTCAGAGCCTCATAGTCTGGGCCTTGGACAGTGTCTCAGCTCCTCACAGGAATAGTTAGAGGATATCTGTACCTAATTACAGTCTTACGTATTGCTTATTTTCTTGCTGCATTTAGGAAAGGAAAAAAACAACCAAACAAACAAATAAACCAAAACCCAAACTCCTCCTCTTTTGGATGCTTCGTCACTTCTAGGGAGGAATTTTGAAGTAGCATTTGAGGCCTTTACTTCTCTCTACATGTGGTGGGATCTTTAGAGCTGCTACTAAAGTGGGGCAGCAGAGCTAGTACTCTCAGGGCAAATCCCCAAGTCATGACATCCTGGATTTTTAAAGCAACGCAAGGCCTCACTTTCCTGGAAACCTTTGTGTAGCCTACATCTTTTGTAGTCTTGTCTTGTCCACCATGCTGGAAATGTTCCATGTTCCGGGCCATGAAGAATGGAAAGCATAACTCATACTACTGTAGATAGATGCTATTCTTGCTTACATGCAATGGCTACAAGATGTAACTATGTGAAAAAGGAAGGTTATCATTAAAACCTAGGTCATGTACTGGAGTAGACGCATCATTGTTCAGTGTACTTACGATCTGAAAAGGGAATGATGGATTGTCAGTTTGCTGTTGAATGGGTATTAAATGCAGTCAAAACTCAGGCTGAGTAGAGTTGTATATATATGTTCTGTGGAATATCATCTGTGGGTGTCACCTTTTTTCTCTGCCTGGCAAGCAAGGCAGATGCTGACTAGCTGAGATTTTGTTGTTGGTTTCTCTCCTGTTCTCCGCCTGTCAGCTGCCTGCTCTGCTGAAAAAGGACTGGTGAGCAGATGCTGAAGAGGAGGACCCCTGCTCTCTGTTCCTGGGCTTGGGGATCAAACAGTTGTAAAGGTGGTTAGAAACTGTTTCAGCTGTGACTTTCCATGCCTCCCAGTCAAGCTGTAAAATAAAAGTGAGTAAAGCCACCTTGTTCAGTTTTTGCCCTTGGAGTTGCTCAAGGATTTTTGAATTGGACTAGAGGGCATTGTGAAGTTAGTGTTTTTATGGTTTATGTCCTCTTCTTACACTCTTTCCGCTAAGGAAGTTGCCTGTGCTTTGATCCTTTGCAGATCCTTTGTCACAAAAAATTAGGGAATTATTTTAGAAAAAATGAGCAACCAGTTTTAAAACTCTACAACAAACTTGCTTTAATTTTCTTTGGATGGGTTGAGTATCTCAGCCTGGAGTTTGTACTTCAAAATAGCCAGCTTGCTGGGACTCCATTTAGGAAAATGGGAGCAGCTTGGAACCTATCATTCATCCCTAACCATTCCAACAATTACAGAGCTTCGTATTTCTGTCCAGGTTGAGATATTTGCAAGACATCTTTTTCATCCCAACGTATTTAATCTGAAAGGGACCCTAACCTGTAGCGTAAGCCTGTGACTGTACATTCACAAATTCTCAATTTCTGTGGGTAAAGCTTTTCTGATTTCCACTATTATTTTCTCAGATCCTGCCCTTTAAAAAGGGAGGGATATTGCTATTGCTAAAAATTGGATACGGATATGAATGAGTCTGAGTGTGTGCACACATTAAAAATCTTGCAATGTATAAAATAATTTTAGAATATTTGTGAAGGCTTTCAACTAAATTTGATTGTTTTAAGTAATTCAAGATGCTTTGATGCCACATGGAAACATCACAGGTTTTATCTGCTACAAATAATATTGTATGTGTACACACATCTCATTATTTCTGTTGTTCTGTTGTTTGCATACAAAATGAATGCCATTCCTGCAGAGATGCTGAGCACTGTTGCACTTTACTGCCTGTATGTTAATGGGCTCTTTGGTAAGGAGTCAGAATAACAGAAGGTTGAATATTCAGTATTTGAATGGATGTCTTCAATGCTGCCCAAACCCGAAACTTTAAAATTTCAGGAACTAAGAGAATGCCTCTGTCTTAGAAAACTCATGAGAATTGCTTGTTTTGATCTTTGCCTTCGCCTCCTGTGAGCTGCAGCTGCTTTCTTCAGTTCTCATGTATTTTTGTGGAATGCATTATTTTTTTTTTTTTGTGAAAACTCTTGTGATCCAAGTTGTGTTACTTTGCAGAAACATGTTTTATTGTGGAGCCTCATCCAGTTCTCATCAATTGCTGCAGCTGTATAGCCTGTGGAGGCTTTCTGAGCTTTGCAGCTGTGGAGGCAGGTTGGGAAGGAGAGCTCTTTGTGCTAGTAGCTTAAGTCTTATCAGCCGTACACGACTATACAAGCATGTCCCCAGGGACACAGCCTGTGACTATCAGGCCTGATGACAGTATAGCAGGAATATATTTATGCCTCAGGAAAGACTGGTGATACATGAAGCCTGTGTATTCCTTTATCCCTCCATGGGGAATAGTTTTCTCTGGCTTATTGTCAACTGGACAGCAAAGACATTTACGTCAGACTTCTTTAAATCTCCTGGCATATAGCTGACACAAGAAAAATGAAGCAAGGAAACCAGTCAGGGAACAGGGGCTCCTGGAAATCAGCAGCAGGAGATCTTTTGCCTGCTACTTTCTTCTGTTCCTAAAAGAGGCTGGGAGCTCCACTGCCACCAGCGGGTGATCTCAGAGACCGGGGGTTATCATCAACAGCGCCTTAAAAAAGGAGGCCACTGCCATGAACATTTGAGGGTCTGAAGCATGTGGTGAGGGTGGTTTCTTGTAATGACAGGTTTAGCTCCACAGGGGCAGTTGGAGAGGTACAAATAATAGCGTGAAGTCAGTGTAACTAAGTTAAAGGATGCCCTTTGGAGGACTAGAGATATAACAGATTCACTTTCTCAGGCACCCGCTCTGTATGAGTTGCGAGTCAGAAGCAGTGAGGTACATCTTATTTGTTCTTTTCTGCCTCTTCAGCAATGAATATACATCCAAAATGTCATGTGTCCAGGTTAAGCGTGGTAAGTGTATTCTACCTGTGCAAGAGAACAGAGGTTCTCTCTGTTAATGTTAAAGCTATTGTGCAACTATTATTCATAGTGAAGTCACAGTAGCAAGTTTAAGACAGCCCTACCCAGTGTTCCGGACCCATATGCCTTTTCTCCACAAAGGTTGTTTGTGTCACATACTGTTTGTTTAATGGCTGTCAGTAAATAAACTTGAAGATTAATAGCATGCTACGGGGTCACATTGTGTCATTCTTGGATAGTTAAGTGATGTATGGATCTGCATTTGAAAGGTGGCTCTTTTCAACAGCTGGCTGGTATGAAGTGTCACTTCACCTTCTTTTGGGAGTGATCATGTACAATGCTCTTTCTTTTGGAACAGAAATCAGACTAAATTTGCTTTGTACCTTTCTTTGGCTTCACTATAACCCACCCAGCCTGCCTGCTCTTTTTCAGTGCATGTATGAATCTTGTTTTTCATAGTGGCTGAATTAAACCTTAGAGTTACATATTTACTCTGCATCCTTCGTCTGTGCTAGAACTTACTGCTTTAACATTAGTAATGTCATTATCTGCTATTTCCTGTTGCTTTTGGAACAACTAACTGCCCAAGAAAAACTGTGCACATACAGTACTAAATTATGTTCCAGAAAGAATTGCTCTGCAAAAACAAAGAACTGGAGCTAAACACTAATATCATTATCTCTAGTGCTTTGGAGCTTGATTATATTGAAGTATTGCATTGGCTAAATTTAGCGTAAATCCAGTTTTCAGAGACCACATATGCCAGTACCAAAGAAGAGGAAATATTAAGGATTATAAAATCCATTATAGATCTTGGCCTGCTAGGGAGAATAGAAAAAGACTCTGACAATCTCTACTGTTCATTTCTCTACTGCCAACTTTTTTTCAGTGCCCACCCTACAAGGAAAGCTCACGTGCATGATGAGTTGCTTCCTTACAGAATCTGTTGTGCTATGTATTTATGACAGTTTTGTGCATTTAAGTTTCAGAAGGCAAATTGCATATTTGTCTTCCAACTGACATGAAGTAGCTTTTGCTGGACCACAGCCAGAAAGCAGAAGAAAATCTATCTATCTCCAGTTAACAGTTACACTTATGAGTCTGACATTGTGCATTAGGAATAAATAGACATGTTTTAATCTGTTTTCCTGCAGACTTGGGAAGCCCTGAAGGGATAGCTGTAGATCATTTGGGTCGCAACATCTTCTGGACTGACTCTCAGCTGGATAGAATAGAAGTGGCCAGGCTGGATGGGCGCCAGCGTCGCATCCTTTTTGACACTGGCCTGGTGAACCCCAGAGCAATTGTTGTGGATCCTATGAGAGGGTATGGATATGCTGTCAAGAGACATGTCCAAAGTTTGTTTTTTCTTTATTTATTTAACAATGGCATATGTTTTTAGGTTTCTGTAGACAATAATAGCACTAGCTTTTCCTAAAGCTACTAACAAACAGAAATGGTACATGCGTCCTCTGTCTGAATGGCACACTGGAAGTAAAACTTGTAAAATGCCTGCTAGGTAATTCTGTGATATCTTGTTGAGAGGTTTGTCAAATACTTATTTGTACCTCACTTTAGGTACATGGTTTGCAGGATGACAAGTGTTGCTCTTACCTAAAAGAATTTTTTTTCTTTTTCAAGATTACTGGTCTAAAATACTAGATTTAAATATTAATACTTTCATTTCCATCATGACAACCCTTCTTTCTGTACAATGTCATCCTTATTTATTTAAATGATTTAGGGTGTGCACGTTACTTTTATGTCCTTAGCATTTTTCTTAATTACAACAAAATTCTGAGATCAGTCACTGTCTTAATTCTTACCTCTTTTTTCCTCTTAAGAAACTTGTACTGGAGTGACTGGAACAGAGAAGCTCCTAAAATTGAAACCTCATACATGGATGGCACAAACAGAAGAATTCTTGTTAAAGATGATCTTGGGTTACCAAACGGACTGACATTTGATCCTTATTCCTCAATGCTGTGCTGGGTTGATGCAGGTGAAGAGCTGCTAAAACCTTTCTTCATAATAGCAATAGAATAAGTGTGTCCAATCCGAAATTATTCACAGCCAATTAATAGCTTTTTGGGCTGCATCTTCGACTTCATGCCTTTCTTTTCGGCCTTAGTATTCTCTCAATTTATTCATTGTTACTGCCACTGTAGTATTTACATCACACTGTGTGAAAGCTGAAATATTTCAATTCTGATCACAAAACTTTCTAGGAATGAAACAGGTTTGTATCTGCGTGTCTTGTATGTGACTATCTCTTTAGGTAGTGCTTAGGCATTTGTAGAAGAAGTTGTGATCTTAAGACCAGGAAAACACAGTGATTCATTTAATCTGGCCCTACAGAATGTCATTGTGGCACTGTTGCACCTGTAACCTTAGGCAAAATTGAGCTGATAATTGATCTAATCAAGTATTGAAAATGCAGGTCACACTAGATTTTGAAGATCATGAGATGAAGGTTCTGCCACCAACCCATTATTAGTTGTGTGCCAGTGTCCTGCCAGTCAAAAAAGCCAACAAAGTGCTTTTAATTCTCATTTGATTTTTTTTTTTTTTGTCTTGCTGTCTTTCACTCTATAGACTCTGCCAGAGATCTCTTCCTGTGGAGGTACTTTTACACTTCAAGTCACCTTTCAAGTTTTTGATAAACTAAAAAAGATCAAGCTCTCTTTTTCACTGTAAGACACCTTCACTTACCTTTAAATACATCTCCTAGTGCTATTTTTCTTTTCTTTTTCTCTTTCTCACATTTGTCTCTTTCTTCTTTTCTCCTAGTTTTGAATCTACTGCTTAAGTAGCAGTGTTCTCAGTGTGTGTAGTAGCCTTGCAGGTAGACCTTTTAACACCCTATTTGCATCTACAAGTTAGATGTTCTTTCTGCAGTCTTGCCTTCACGGCCTAACTCAGCAAGCATTTTGGGAACACTCTCACCAAACTAACTTTGCAAAAAATGCCTTCCAGAGGAGGTAGACCTGGTTAGTGGCTGAAGTATCCCTCCTGAATAGAGTCAGCTTCCACTTCAGCCTGAGGGTACTGGTATCTGTAGCAGGAAGCTCAGTTTGTGAATGATGGACATGGTTTCAGTGGACATCTGGGTTCCTGTAAGTCAAATGGTGTGCTGATTAGCATTAGCACCAAAGTGCTTTGCCATCCAGTCTTTGGCACATGCAGGGATGTGGCATGGGGGAGTGCTTTGACTAAGCAGCATACTGAAGGACTTCCAGGAGACTTTACTCAGTTCATGCTTGCATGCTTGCACATATCCTTAGTCCCTCATGAGGACTCTCTTGCTCTGGTTCAAAGACTTAATTGTTTCACTACACCCAGGTACCAAGAGGCTGGAATGCATGAACCCAAATCAGCTTGGTCGACGAAAGATTGTTGAAGGAATTCAGTATCCTTTTAGTGTTACAAGCTATGGGAAGAATTTATACTACACAGACTGGAGAAGGTATGTTATCTGCTAAAGAAATTATGGATTGCTTTAATCTGTTCGTCTGCCTGGTAGAAATTGAAGTAGATACCGCATTTCTCGTGTCTGACTTCTCACCCATTCCTGTTTTGTTGCTTTCCTAGTGAAAGATGATTCAGGGTGGGGTGGATCTGTAAAGCTGACCTATTGATGTTGCCAGTTAACTGGGTTTTCATTTTTAGCATAGTGATTTCTCCCCTAAGAAAATACTTTTAACAGTGAACATTTTTGGGAAAGGAGTGGGAGCTAACATGTTTCCCTTATGGCTGTGTTTGCTGTGTCGTAGAAGGTGGAAATGTGTCACTCATGGCTTTCTGTGCCCTATATTATCTGAATGTTCAACCAGCAATAAGAAGAAAACACTTTTTTGCTGTCTTGCTGACGTTTTATTTGTGGCATATTACATAAACCGTTGACAGATGATTACTACTTTAGAGTTTAGTATATCTTACCGAAAAAAAATACGTATTTTTCCTTGATGTAAATGGTTGTGTGGGCTATATCTGCAAACTCTTACACAAATGTCTTCATCAACTGCACCAGGAAGAGCTACTAATATGCGTAAGAATTTCCAAGCTAGAACCTAACAGCTGGGAAATGCTATTCTGAAATAGGTTTGTGAAATGGGAAACTGTTGCAGGCCTGTCAGTAGACTGCCCTGTTATTTTCAGGAAGAAAAGATTGTTTATGACTAGCTGTACTCCTTCCAGATATCAAGTGCCACCTGAAATACAACATTGACCATGATCATTATGTATAATAGCTCTACCACAGAAAACATCAGAGAGGCAGAATACAGAGAATGTGTTGAATGCGTTCCTGCAGAGAGACATTGTTCAGTGTTGGAATTACCTGCAAACTTAGTAAGGTGGCTCAGTCTAAAATTTCTTAGTTACCTAGTATGAAGGTTATGACTTATTCGAGTTGTCCAGGAAAGATGATGTCTTGGAGGATTTTGCCTCTGGCATCACTTTCTAATTGTAAAAAAGGAAGCAACTTCAAAAGCCTTCCTTTCTTTTTGTTGATTTTGTTTTGATCTCCGCTGCACTTCCACCTTCATCTCACTTCTGTATGTTCTGTTCCGCATATGGCAGGGATGCTGTTGTGGCAGTGGATCGCATGATTTCAACAGAAAATGATAACTTCCAGCCTCACAAGCGCTCCCGTCTCTATGGAATCACTACTGCCTTTGCTCAGTGCCCAGGAGGTAATCCAGATGATTCACAAGCTTTTACAGTTCTGCAGCACCTTGGCAGATAAATGAATATAGTAGTAGCTCCCACTGACTAGCTGCCAACTGATCTAGGTAGCTAGTGAAGACCTGGTCAGTGATTAGATTTCTGTTTACTAAGAAATTAAAAGCCATCTAATTTTTTTTTCTATTTTTTTTTTTCCCCATAAAAGCAGTAGTTGTGGTTTCCATATGAAACTAGAATAGAGAGGGAAGAAGGAGCCTGGTCTGTCCTTTCTGAAAGAACAAGTGTGTGATCAATAGAAGGATCTGACATGGCAAAAACTGCTATCTCGTTATTGTCTAAATTGAATGCTGTTTTCATGGTTAGGGCCTTATTTACTTACTTATTATTATGCCCCATCCTGGTAGCGTTCAAGGCCAGATTGGACAGGGCTTTGAGCAACCAGATCTGGTAGAAGGTGTCCTTGTCTGTGCTAGGGGGGTTAGAATTAGGTGATCTTTAAGGTCCCTTCCAACCCATTGGAAGGGTTTCTGTGATTCTATGATTTTTAACTTTAAACCACAGAAATATCATGGTCTTCCAGATGGCCTTAATGAGATCCAGTGTTTTTAAAAAGGGAATGTTGAGAACACAGCAGGTGGTAGAGTGGCTGCTCTGGTCTTTCTGCTCTCTTGAATGTTAAATTTTTCATATACTTTATTGAAAAGGCCCTTGTGAAACTTGAAAGAGAGGAAGTTGATACCCTTGGAATAACAATTTGTCCTTGAGAAGCAATATCACTGTTCAGTTATGTTGTTCTTAGGAAATCAATGGAGAGCTCACTTTTTGTATTATTACAACATGGCTGGAAATACAGGAGATGTGGCGTTTCTACTTTAGGACTAAAACCAACTAAGATAATTTCTCTTCAAATGATTCAATATATATAGTGAAAAACCTACTTGAAAGCTTTGTTCACAGCTTAAAAGCACATATAAATGTCATAATTAAGAAATCAGTTCCATTGTTTTTACTAGTTAATTCACTGTTCCATTTTGGTAGGCAGTATAAGACAAAACAGCATTGTGCGCTCTGAGTAAATGCTTATGTTTATAATATTCAGAACCTTGGTATCATTTCTTTCTCATCATATATCCATTTCAAGTGTTTTTCTGGAACAGATGCTTTACCCCTCAGATCTATTACTTCTGGCACGGGCTTCTCATTCGTTTCACCCTTCAACATTAATGTGCTCCTGCCCATCCACTTAATCTTTTTTTTTTTTTTTTGCTTTGTGGGTCACCCCTCCATGTTTTTGTAGTGGGTGGTATCCAGGGATGATGTCACGCAGTATTTTGGATTTTGTCCCCATGTGTTGCACTTGTATTTCCTCACTTGCTGTGTCTTCATTCTAATGTCTGTGACCGTTTGGCTAATTTATGAAAGGCATTTCAGGAGCAGCCCAGTTTTCCCATGTTGCTTCTCCTGCTCTGTCCTTATATTATGATCTTTCTTTGGGATGAATATCAGAAGCTGACACAGGGATATGATGACTCTCCTCTCCCTAAAGCACACTTTTGTTTTACTCTCAATCTTGTTATGGCTTGTTTTCCTAGTGTAGTCATGTAATCTGTACTTCTTTTTTATTATGTGGATTGGTTTTATTGAAGTTTTGTTGTTTTGATGGGTTTTGTTTTTTTTTCTTTCACATTTTATATCTCTGTTCTTTTCCAGGACATAACTACTGTACGGTGAATAATGGCGGCTGTACTCACCTCTGCTTGGCTACCCCAGGAGGCCGTTCTTGCCGCTGCCCTGACAACACAGTTGGAGTGGATTGTATAGAAAGAAACTGAGCATTAAATATATTAGAGCAGCAGACACTTTTTGGAAATGTGCTGTAAACAATTCACTCTTATGAACACAATCAGGCCCCAAAGATAAGTGCTCCCTGCTGGTGAGAGCAAACCATGGTGCACATATGCAAGCGCACACACAGGCAATAACTCTTTTGCAGCAGTTGAGCAAGACAGAGCTGCCCAGGCTGGGTCTAACTGTATCTTGTTCCTTGTAATATTGTCTACTTGCTTTTAAATGTAAATGTGGAGACAGTAGCTCATGTGATCCTTTCACACAAGTGATTCTTTATAGGTGATCAACACTGCTTAGTGGATGTATTTGAAGTTTTTGTTAGATTTTAAGAGATTTATTTTTCTTCTGAGGTGAATTCCTGAGCAGTTTCCTAAAGTCCATGAAACAAACTTCAGATATAGATCTCAATTGCTGAGCATTCATCGAAGAATGAATGTTGATTCATTTGGAGACATTCGGTTTTAGCGTCGCACAGTCACATTTGTTTCCTGAGAGCTTTTAAAATAACATTTCTGTGCTTGATTCTATTAGCCTGAAAGTGGTCTTTAAATTCTAACCTAGAAGTCTTTCTCCTTTAGCAAACTGTGCTATGCCTTTTTGTAGACCATGAGAAACCATGGCAGTTAAAAATCTGATTTCCAGAAAGGTCACCTGTGTCTTGGTGCTTAAAAGAAAAAAGTAATCTGCTATTTGTGTGCCAGTGTTTAGTAACAGCAAAAAGTGTGCTGAAAATCAAAGCAAAGTTGGTGTAATCATCACCAGTGAGTTTGGAGCAGGTGCAGGTAGGGAAAATCAAAATGCATACTCTTCTGTGAAATTAGCAGTACAAATCTGGGAGTGAAGTTTGGCTTCCACACTGTGTGTTGGGAAGGAAGCTTACTCACAAGCCAGCCTGCAGCAGCAGAACAGAATGGGGCTTGTGAAGCTTCTGCCAGAGCACATTTCACAATGTCATGATCAGAGTAGTAAGCTAACATCCCCATTTCCTCACTCCCTCTTCAGACACAACCATAACAGTTTTAAACAGAGCCAAGCGAGTCTTAACTGTGTGACAACTTCCTCTTTAATTGCATATTTATCATAAAATAACAAAGCATATAAACATTTTAAGGATTTTTTTAATAACATTTTATAACTTTTAATTCATTTTATTCATACACTTAATCAGGTATGTTTTACTGTAAATATCAAAAATGTGTTGAAATGAAGGTGCTTAATAACTCTTTCTCCAGAATTATTCACATGTCTGGTGAAATATTAAAGTTTACACTCTGTACAGGTATCTACAGTACAGTCAATAAAAATGTTTGGTTTTTATTTTCTGTAAAAAAGAAAGTTATGTCTGCAGAAGGAAGTGATACGTGGTGCCTCAAATCTCTTTTCCTGTTGAGTTCTGGGTTTTAGCTAACTCTGTTATCTAGTGATGGTATTTCTTTTGTAAGATGCAACACTACAGGGGAAAAACTGCTGTTCAGTTTTCTGTATGTTGAAAGCCATAGGGTACTTTTATTCAAGACAAGTATGTGAGAGTGCTTAAACAGACAGCTCCCTGTGTTGTGACACAGGACACTGATTGTTAATGGTTGTTGAACTTTCAAGTAAGCATAATTCAGTTATATCATACTTAAGACTTACATATTAGTGGAAACATAGGGCAAGGACTAGATTAAGTGTGCGTACTGGTTGCAAGCTCACTGAAGTGTGGTCTGCTGGAGGTGGTTATGCTGAGATTTAAACTCAACTTTTATGGCTACAGCCTGTCAGAGCCTCAGGGAGGGTGGCAAAAGTTCTGTAGTACTGTGTAGATAGACAGCTGAAGCACGCTTGTCAACTGAGCTGTTGGAAAGGTGGACAGTGTGTCAGCAAAGGGAGCTATTGAGATCTAAAGGGTGGTGTGGGAATTACAGGAGGAGATTGGTATTGATCCATAGTGAGGACTACACATGACATTGGAGGAAGTTGGGTCTTTAGTTTATGATTCACTCTGTGCTTTGATTTTTTTTTATTTTTTTTTATTTTGATCCTTCAAAATTGACGATTGCCTGCTTTGAATATGGACCAACACAACATTTCTCTTTGTGCATTACGGCAATTGCTAATTTACTAAGCCTCAGTCAGCTAATTGTGTGCTTAACAATGAACAATGGCAGATGTCAAAGAAAATACACCTCAGCAGAACTTCTAGCTTTAGTATGTGAGCTCCTATGTAGTCTGTAGGACAAGGAGAGAAATCATATTACTGTGGGCTCAGTTTTTAAACTGAGTGGCTCTTAATTCTGGTACCACATCTGGCAGTAGGTAACACCTAGATCAGGGGAAACTTCAGCAGATCTTTGTCAGCAGTGTAGATGCGGCAGTTTATACAACTTTGAACCGGCCTTCAGCATTCTGGTCCCTAAAAATAAGGAAATTTTTTAAAGGCTTCAACAGGTTTTGTTTCTCAGCAAAGTTGATTACTTTAGCTGTTGTAGCTCTGTGTCAGAGTGCAGCAAGGGCTCAGCTGTTCCTTCAGGGAAAGGAGACCAGAAGAAGCAGTGGCTTCACCTGCAAGGAACCAACCCCACTGTACCCCAAGTGAGGCAGACAATGCCATGAGGGTAGTTGGTTCAGTCCAGGGGCCAGAACATCAGGCAGTTTTGTAGTGACAGGGTAGGTCCAAAGTCAAGTTGGGGAAACTGAGCCAGGATCACAATCAGGTCTGGACAGAGTGACCAGGATCAGTGATTTCCAGACAGGTCTATAGTGGTGAGGCAGGCCTGCAGTCAAAGCTGGGAAGATGGACTGGATCTGGATCAAAATGGGGTGCATGGCCGTAGCACAGGTCAGGCAAGAGCCAGGGTGAAAGTTTCAGCTTTATGGCAGCCTTTAAGCAAAAGAGCGTTGCCCTTATTGAGTCCTCCCAACAGACTGTTTGAGGGTGAACCTCTGCTGAATTTCCTTCAAGTTTTCTCCATACCTTCTATCAACCTGCTGGCCTTGTACAGTCGGCTAAGTTGCTAGTGTTTGGAGTGTGCTCTCTTGGCACTCTAGAGTTCTTTATTCCTATATAAATTTGCTTTCTTATTGAATCTTGCTCAATCTTTGTTCTCCAAAATGATCTGTGGTGTTGAGTTCCTTATTTTTATCACAGCTTGGGTAAGAATCTCATCCTTTGAGGAGATTTGGCGTTAGCCATTCCAGGATATCTGCCCTATGCCTATCGTATTTTTTCAGCTAAATGTTCACAAGTGTTTTGAATGCTGCGAATGTGAATTTTCTGGTTCCTTCTTTCACCCCTAAAGAGTTAATGGCATGTTTTTATAATACGGAGTTTTCTCATGGTGACGTGTCTAATTCATCTACCTTCTCCTTTTCCTGACCTGCTTATTTGCGTCCGACTACTGTAGTTTTGTTTGGAAGCAAGTACGTTTCAGTTAAGGTTTTACATTGCATTTCAGGCTAAAAGGATAATGGAAAATGGGTTGTGTTTTATTTCATTATTAACATTATTTTTTTTAGTATTATAATAGGCTGGGACTGGTAATCATAAGGTGTGGCTACAGTTCACTTGTTTTGCTACAAAAAATAGTAGATTTCCAGGTTTTCCAGGAAAGGAGAACAGTTGCTTCAATGATTAAGCAAAAGACAAAATACATCTTAGATTTATTCCAGAGGTAAGCTAAGTGTTTTCTTAAATGCTTCCATTCAGATCTTCCAGCACACATGGAAATATTTGATGGTAAGACCATTAGTGATGTTTAACAATGATGTAAAAAGTTGCAAAACAGTGAAATATCTTAAAGTAGCACTTGCTTCCTGGGACTTAATGGGGTGGTTCAGCTACCTTTCCATCCAAAGGGTGTTTGAAAACCCTTACTTTACTCACTTTTTAACCTGTAAGGAATTCTCTCCTCATGGTGGAAATTCAGTGTGGCTTTCTGAAACACAGCATCCTGTTCAGTGTTGTTCCAAGTTGGCAAACTGCTTACTCTGCAGTTCTTCAATTGCGCAGTTTTGTCACAACATATTAGATTTTTAACTTGCAGGCATATAATCAAGAATGACAGATGAATACTAGAGGATAATGGCCTCTCAATGGTAGTGTCACAATGCGTCAGTTGAACCTATGGTTAAATGCAAACCTTTCTGTGTAGTATTTCATAGTGTATTGCTTGGACATCTTGGTGAGGATTAATAAAAAAAAAGGCAGGACGTGAAACGCACATGGTTATACAGAATACAGTTGTGAGAAGCCCCCTGCTTCGCCAGTCTGCAAGAACTAAATATTACCTCTAGAAAGGCCGGATCCTGCCTGAGTCCCTACTTGGGGATCTGGCAGCAGCCTGGTCATAATGTGGTTGAATTACCTCCTTTGTTTAAATTCTACTCCACTTGAAATCTGTCCTATACCTTAGGATAAGTTTAGGACAGCAAGCCAACACTACAGGCGACAGATCAGTATTTTGTATCCTATAGATGTGCATATTGTTGACTCTGGAGCTTTGCCTCACTAACAAAAGGCTTAGCTGCCAGTTGAATGCAGTGTATGGGCTTCTCTGCTGCTTTGTGGCAAAGCAGATGGGACCACAGTAACTTAATGTCCTTTTCTGAAAAGGATTCTGGAGTTGATGAATGGGGACAGACTGCCATTCCTGCAAGTAATCACGATGGTATATTTGAGCCTTTAGCTTGTCTAAAGTATTCACCAGAGTCCATTCAGTTTGTGGTGGTGTTGCTTGCTCTGGGTAGGAAGTGTTTCCTATTCAGTGGGGTGTCTGGAACACACAGGAAGCACACAGAGGAGCTGCTTAGTGCAGGGCCTTCAACTTGAGGAAAATGGGGTGGTGTACAGATGTTTGTGGGGCATGCCAAGTGGCAGCTGTGGATCTGGCCCAGTAACTTGCACAGGAGCATTGGGGATGACAGTGGAAATCTTTCCAGGAGCTGCATAGTATTATGGAGAAAGGGGAAATGTGGTGGGAGGCAACTTAAGGGCAATATTTGATGGCAGTGGTTGCCGATGTGTGTGAAGTTTGGGCGGTGGGGAAAGCAATTAGCATGATGGTGGTGATACTGTGCTTTTGTGGTCTTCAGTTAGTTCAACAGTATGATACAAGGAAGGGGTGAAGGAGACAAAGATGCAGAGCTATTAAGCTACAGTGGGTTTTGGAAACCTTTCCAGTCTCTTCTTTTCCCAGTACTACCATAGTATTGCACTGACTACAGCAATGTCTTCAGGCACTGTGGAATAAACTGTGGGATCCCAGATCCACCTCTGTTTAAGGACAAAACCCAAGGGCACAAGCTCTTTCTACCTCTCTTCCCTACTTTATGCAGATGAGAAACGCAAGCAGATAAGCCATAAGAGAGTAAAAATGCAGTCCATCCAGCCTCCTACCAGAGAGAGGGCATGCTGGCAAGCATGGCTTCCCTCATTTCTGACACTGCCCCAGAATACTCTGGTGAGCCACTGCCAGCATTTCATGGTGCAGCTGCTCTTCCAAGTTGGTACTCCCCAGATGGTTTCTAATCCCCACTTGCACCATCCCTTCCAGGACTAGATCCTCTAGCTATGACTTGCTGTGCGCATTAACAGTACACAAAGTGTGTCACGAGCCTCTTTAATAATAAACAAGGACAAAAAACTAGTCTGCTAACAAGCTGCTAAACCTATTCAGCAGCTTGAATCCAAAGCTCCCTGTTGACACATTTGTAAGCACAAGATTTATTTTCTCCTTGCATTGTATTACACGCTATCTTACTGGTTATTAACCTTTGAGCAGATGTATCTCATGTATTTTTAAGTGATTGTACTGTAATTAATAATTTATCTTAAAAGCGTATTGTCCTTTCAGACATACACATATGGGAAATGGCAAACCACACAGCTAATTTCATTCTTTTCCAGGTGAGTAACCTTCTAGGATCTTGGCTTCCAAGTGACAGTGCAACCCTGACACTGATTTCTTCACAACAGTAAAAGCTTGATGTGGTGATAACTGGCTTTTGTGCTTATATGCTTTGTAACTCAAATGTACTCATGCTGACATGCCACACTGACATTTTTTCCTGACCTTCACCTGCACAACATAGAATTTTGCTTTATATTTGTTTCAGCCTAAATCCTGTCATGTCTGCTAGGTCCTGTGCTTTTACACTCAACTAGTAAGGCAGAGTATGAAGTCTGATGTGGCTTCTGTATCAATAAAATAAAACGTATTTGGTCCTGACCCTAAAGAAATAGGCATGATGTATTTTCTCCAGATAGATGTGTCCATGCTCTGTCATAGCAGGAGCAACTTCCAGCAGTGTTAGATGGCTGTGGTCTTTGTGTGCTTTACCCTACCTGTCTGTGACTTGTATTCCTTTACCTGATAGGTCTTACTGATTAATTTTACGAACTTGAGTGTCTGGACTTTGCCAGTAAGGATGGTTTTTGTGTTACCCATTAATTAAGACAGAGAGGAGGAAATTGTTTCTCTCAGGAGATGTGTTGCCACAGATTTATGTGCTCCTTGCAAAAGCTCAGTCCTCTCTGGGTGTTCCCTGGAATCCAGACTTTTTGAGTACCAGTTGGCAGTACTCATATTTGTCTAATTGTTTCTTAGTTTGTCTGCTAGATTGGATCCCTGTGAGAAATGGCATTAGAGTCTAAAAACCCCTGCAAGTTACACTTTTGTTCTGATACAGTGTTTCATTACTAGTGGGGCAAGAAAACGCAGTTTCATTTTTGTTCTCTAGTTCTGTGATACATTCATATTCCTGCGATTACGCAGTTTTTTTATTCTTTTATATTTTCAATTTCAACTTGATTTTTTTTTACTTGGATGAAGAACCACAAAGGGAGGATGATTGTTTTCTTATATAAAAAAAAACCAACCCAACTCCATAAGACGTTGTTTTAATGAGCAACAAATGTACAACAGCTAAGAAATACACAATATGAGTGTGTTCACAGATTTTTATCAAAAGCTTTTTCTCCTGGAGCCTCAGCTCTTATGCACGACCTCAAATAACCCTGACTGCAAAAAAGCAAATAAAAAAGCTAACTATGTGATGCTATTTTGTCCCAATTTTATTTTAACTATCTGCCTTCTTAGAAAATTCATAGAGAAATTTAGATTGGAAGGAACCTCTGGAATGTGTCAAGCCCAATGCCCTGCTCAAAGCTGGGACAACTTCCACATAAGAGCAGATTGCTCAGGACCTTGTCTGCTCGACTTTTGAAATCTCCAGAGATGGAGGTGCTACAACCTCCCTCTCGGTACCAAACCACTTTGGTGTTGAAAGTCCTCAAGTCCAATGGGAATTCCCTTTGATGCAATTAGTGGACATTGCTTCTTGTCCTCTCTCTGTATACCTTTGTGGAGGATTTGGCACTAGGTCTTTTTCTCTAGGTAGCAAAAGATTGCAGCTGTTTTATCCTTTCCTCGTATGCCACATAGTCTAGCCCTCGAACCGTCCTAGCGGTCTTCAGTGGACCTTCTCCAGTCTGTGAATATTTTTCCTGCCCTTAGGGGCAGGCATGGCACGTGTGTACTGTGGACATTGTCTTGTGAGTCCCAAGTAGATGGATGTAATTGTCTTGGTACCTGATCAGGGCTTTGACTTTAATGCTTAGGGTGTCAATAGTGAATGCAGTTCTTAAGAAGAACTGTCTATAGAGACTTTGGTTTCTTACACTAACCTTACCATTGAGGGCGTCAGGCTTTTCCCCTGGTCATTCTGAAAGCAGGTTAGTCTTCATGGCTCTTTGTATTTCTGTCTTGTAGGAGCCTTATTCCAGCTCACAGAATAGGTATTCAGCCATTTGTTGGTTCTGTTTTCAATTCTTAGAGCTAACATGGAGGGGTGTCGTGGCTTAACCCCTGCCAGCAACTAAGTACCACACAGCCAGCCTCAGGAAGGGGGGTAGAATTGGGAAAAAGTAAAACTTGAGGGTTAAGATAAGAATGGTTTAAGAATTGGAACAAAACAAAGTTAAATTTATTAGTAACACTAATGGTAACAATGAAAAGGAGAGAGAGAGGGAGGAATAAACCAAAGAAAATTAAGTGCTGTACTATAGAATTGCTCACCAGCTGCTGACTGATGCCCAGCCAGTCTCTGACCAGTGATTGATGGCTCACAGCCAACTCCTCCCAATTTCTATAAGCAGCATGACATTCCATGGTATGGAATATCCCTTTGGCTACTTTGGGTCAGCTGTCCTGGCTGTACTCCATCCCAGCTCTTTGTGCAGCTGCTCACTGGCAGAGTATGGGAAACTGAAAAGTCTCTGACTTTGAAAGCACTACTTGGCAATAACTGAAACATCAGTGTGTTATCAATGCTATCCTCATACTCAAATCAAAACACAGCACTGTACCAGCTGCTAAGAAAAACAATTTAGTCTACTCCAGCTGAAACAAGGACAAGGGCCTGAGCCACTACCCCTCTCCACTGAAAGCCCTGGAACTGACAGAAGTCCTGGAAAATGAGAGTGCTCTATACATTCTCCATGTCTGAGAGGAGTTAATCCACCAAACCGCAATTTTAGAAGGACTGGTGCAAACACAGGAGGCTTCTGTCAAAATGCAGCCAAAAGGTTTTTGGGTACAGAAGGGCAGGAGTGCTTGGAGGGAGCTTCACTGGGAAGGGTGGCATGAGGCAAAGAAATGTCTCATTTAAAGTTCTGCTGGGGCCTAGGTGCTGGGCAGGTTCAAGCTATAAAGCAGGATATGCAACAGCTAAAATTTTGATCTTACAGTGACTGAGTGTGCAGAAGGGGGTGTGAGGGTCATCAATGCTGCATCTATGATGATGAGTATGACCCCTTCTGGATCTGCTCCTGATTCCTTTCATGTGATCCACTGAGCAGTGATGGCTGCTGGTGGTGTTTCAGTGTCAAGGGGTTTTCTGTGACAAATTACTGTTTGCTTGTAAGTATTTGCCATGAAGTGGTATCAACAGCTTTAAACTCACTAGTGGGATGTGAAAATTTCTTAACTTTAGGCGGTTAAAAGAAAGATTATTAACATAGGAATCATGTCAGCAGCTCTGCTATCTAGCAGGCTGTAGTCTTACACCATGAAGTTCAGAAGCTCAGCCCCTCAGACTTATCTGCAAAGATACATGTGCTGCAAATGGGTGGGAGGAGGCGTAGGAGGATAGGAGGAGGCTAAGTATTATCTCAAAAGATCAGTAGGCAAGAAGGACTCTCATTTAATTCATTTATATTATACTGAAGTCATAACAGATGCTGTCATAGGAAATGGAGCCTTCTGGAACACGTTTAAATTAAAGATATTTTTACTTCAGTTACTAACAAGGCATAATACAAACAAAATAATGGTTCTAATATAACAGTCTGAAATACAATAATGGGTTTGGAGAATGTGAAACTAGTTGTGTGTCACAGAAAGCTATGAGATCTCTTATTTTCTGTATCTATCTGCATTTCAGATTCTGCATTTGCTCCACTCTGAGTTGTCAGCGCTTTCATGAGCTCATATTTAAAGGACAGCCAGTCCAGTCACAAGATACCAAAGTATTCAGCAGCAAATACAGCTGAGTACAATATACTTTCAGGAAGTCACAGAATTTAATACTTGATGTCAAGGTATATCAACAAGTTGCATAACACAGTGTTTTAAACCATCTAACTACCAACGTTTAGCCACCTAACTGCACAGCTTATAATTTTAAAGTTAACCATAGTGTTGCATATGGATTAGGTATCATTATCTTAACACAAATTTGCCCAATATCACCTAAGTTACAGTAATTTTCAATTCAGCATTTCAGGTGGCTAGGTAAATCACTAATTCCAAAGGCAGAAGCTTCACAAATAGTTTTGGTAGGCGCTTGTCTATTTCCATGAGAGGCTTCCCAAGGTTGTGCAAGAGAATGATCTTTTGTTCTTTGTATCTTGGATCTGTGTACTGCCTGGAGCTCCAAGATGCATGCAGCTGCAGCTGCCTCACATGGAAAATAGATAGAGCATCAGCGACGTTTTTTTTTTAGGTTGCTTGTAATTGTCTGGAACCCAGAGCCTTATTATTTTGCTGCACAGTCCCCTTACAGCAACTCAGATGGCTGTAATTGTAGTGGGTTTTGGGGGGGGAAGGGGAGGAAAAAAAAACTAAAATGAAGGTAATTCCATAGAAAATGGGAATTGAATGGTTTAAAGTAAGCCAGCAGTTACAAAGACTGCATGTAACCTGACTGACATGAGCGATGTCTGCCTGTGGTGGACACACCGGTTTCTAACACTTGCAGAGTAAAAGGCCAATTGTATGTGCAGGTATCACTCTGAGGAAAAGCTGAAAAAAAGAACTCTCAAATTACAGCTAAACAGCCCTGAATTCATGAGTTCTGCCACTGGCTTGGCTTTCTCCATAAACAGCATAGGTAGCTCTAAACATCTCTCATTACCAGTCGTTAGAGCTGATCAAAAGGTCTCAAATTAATTCTTTTATTTAGTTTTAAATCACCGCAACCCCCACTGTGATACTGGGTTTGCTGCTTTTCCACTATGAAACCATGCTTTCAGAGACTTGCTATGCAAACAGTAAAAGTGAGTTCAAGCCGCATTTTCTAGTCATTTCACTGCAAATCTCTGGATAAATGCGCTTTAATGCTCCTTTTCTATTGCTCCTTCCTCTTTTGCTTTGCAGACGCTGTTTTTAGTCTTGCTAAATGAAAACTTAAGCGTACTAATTCAGCAAGTAAAGAGCGACTGCGCCCTGGGTTTCTTGCTCTAGTGAATTACTGAGGCCCCCTGGTGCCTTATTTATTAGAAGAGCAGGGAACAGAGTAAAACATTGCGGTAACTAAGTTTTCCGTTTGTCCTTGTGTTTAATTATCAGGGTAAAAGCAGAATAAAGGCGAAGGAGAAAACGCTCTTCTAGTACACATTCGTGTCTGGATCCCCTATTTCTTTACTGCTGTCATAGCCTTTCTTTCTCTTGCAGTTTGCCTCATAACAATATGGTTCTACAGCAACTCTCAAATGAGAGGTGAAAGACCACATACCAAGCTCCACAACACACAGGAAGGGTTTAGGGTTTTTTCAGGCTGGCGTTTATAGTCTCTTTTTCTTGCTCAGTTGGACAGTGGTGTTAGTGTTTGCTCTCTGAACTCCCCTTTCCATTTCTCTTTTCTGTTCACTCCACCCTCCCTCCTACTTTTAGAGAGGATATTTTGCATTACTTCAACTCTGGCTCACATTTCTTTGGTTGCAGTTAGGTGCTCTGTAGTTCATTGCTTCTGTTTACGCAAGAATCCACATCAAAGACTTTATCATTTCCCATTTAAAGGACTATACAGAGATCAAAAGTAAGACTTAAGAAGTCAAATCTCCCTGGAAAATAGCTTTCCCAAAATATCAGCAAAAGCTGTAAGAGTGAACATTCAGCAATTCAGAAGGCTGTGTTTTGATTAATGCAGGTGTGGTTACAGCTCATGTAGCCAAACACCATCTAGTGACACAAAATCTGAAATAATCTGATTGCAATCATGTGTTGATCCATTCTTGGGGGTTTAACCAAAAGCTTATGGTGGGCAATATATTGTCTTCTCACTTAAGATCTTTCTGTGATCACAGACCAAAAACTTACTTGCAGTGTGATTCATAAGCTCAGGAAATTAAAAGTCGGCTTCTTTCAAATCATCTATTGCCAGTTTGCAAACAGCACCAGTGTATTTATAATTTGAAATTATTGTCCAACCAGTATGATCAGTCAGTTTAGGAGTAGTCTGATGTGTAGAATTCAGTAATGCATTTGAAACTTCTTGGTTCCTAGACATGCACAGGTTTTTCTTTGGTTGCAAGTTGGTTGTTTGGGGGGCTTTTTCTGCTCTGATTTTAAAGCATGAATTACTTGAGTGCAGTGCTGAAGAACAACTTTGCAAGTAAAGTACTGCTTAGTATCTGCAAAATGGGTTTCCCTAACACTTACATCAAACTTCACACATTCAACTGGAGAATGCAGTGTAAAAAATGTGAAAGACAATTCAGTGTTTGGTTTGGACATTGTCTCTACAAACAAACATTTGTTAAGGCTTTCCTGTTTTGCCCTTTTTTGTTGTTGTTTTCTGTAAATAAGGTATTTCTTTTTTTCCTGAGTTCTGCTTGCTTGGGTGCTGCAAACAGGATGTTGAGTAACTAATTTTGTGTTGGCAAGCACAGCATGATGGATGAGTTGTGGAGGCTCCCAGCTGATAGTACAGATTCTTTTCTTAGTGGAATAAAGCCAACTTGAAAAATAATGAACAAATCCCAACCGTATTACTACACGGCTGTTATATGTTGTTAGAGGTACTAAACCTCAGAGCAGTACTAGGTATTTTCTTTTCCTGAAGCCTGCATGGCCTCTCAGTTGGGGATGAACATTTGTCAAAAGAAGATAGAACTCTGAAGAACTGCAAATTTGAAATTCATCCCCTTCTGTAAAATGGATATTTCTTTCAAGCACAGGAAGCTGAGGTGGAGTTTACATCCTGCTCACTGGACCTGTCTCCTGACACAAATAGATGTCACCTGTTAGCAGTGCCTTTCAATTCCTTTCACTTCATTTTTTGACAATCATTCATTCTTCAATAACTAAATGGAAGACAAGGTTACTGTTTTGAAGCCCAAAGGTCTTAAATTGGCATCTAATATGAGCTGCTGAGAACAAACCAGAGCTTTCCCCAAGAACAAACCAGCTGGGTTTTTACAGCATCCAAAGAGGAAAGTGGAATTTAGGAAGTGGAGAGGGGCTGAAATTCAAAACTTTGCAGCTGGGTCTCATTCTCTTTTATGAAAAGACTCATATTTTGTCAGAGCTTTATGCTGTGCACAGAAAACTTGAGGGGTGAACTTCTGCCTTGAAGTAGATGTGTTAAAACATGTAGGTTGTACACATAAAAGCAGAAGAAATGAGAGCTCTTGCACTAACAGTCATATATGAGAAAACCCTGTAGATGCAGTTCTGCTTTATCCAGTGTCTCCAATGAACCACACGAAAAGCTGAGATCAGTGTAAACAGTGGAGTAGATTTAAAGTCTCAAGCTCAAGCATATTTTTACTGGGAAAACACAATATCGACTCTGCATTCTTTGATATAGGAAACACAAATGGGTTATCTTAAATCCTGTTATTAATCAGTCCCATTACCACTAGGTAAAGTATCTGAAGCATCAAGTAACAAACAGCCCAACGCTGATACCACAGTCTCTTTCATTTTTCCTAAGATGCATCCATGAAAGCCTATCCTCAGCCAGTCTTTGTGGGAACACAGCCACTTCAACACTGCACCCAGACTTGCTGGCAACACTTTGAATTACCTTTCCTACCTTCTTAAGAAATGAGCATCAATACATCATCAGCCTTACACAGCCCCAACACCTGCAGTTTTTCACCTACCCAGCAACCATCAGCTCTTTCTCCCTAGTCTAACATCAGGAAGCTTGCCTCCGACACCTCCTATCTTCATAGTCTCACTGGCATCTGACTGGTTTGTACAACTTCAACATTTTGTCTTTGATGCTGCTTTTTGCTGAAGAACTCAATGAACAGACTGATCTGATGCAGAAATCAAATTGCTGACATCCCTGTTGTTTGAAAGAAGTCAGATTAGTGTGAAGCTGTCATTTATTACAGCAAACAGCTGGGGGGAATTTGTTTTAAGCACAGGTGTGAAATAGAAGTAACATACTTCACTGTAGATTAGAAGCAGCCAGTCGGCATTTAAAAGAGTGTTTGGCAGCTACTGAGCAGAGGTTGTTAGAGAGCAGGGAAGGTGAGAGGTTTGGTGGTTAGTGTCTGCTAGAATGAGAGGTCAGGTGGTCATGGGGTTGGCTAAGCTTTCTAGCACTTGCTGGAGGTTGGCAGAGGGGTCTGTCTGATGTCTTTGCTTTGCTTCCGTGGACGCACATTCTGCTTGAATACTCTGCAGAATTGCAAGCTGTGCATGGTAGAACTTTAACAGGCCTGAGAAAAAGTAACTAGTAATTTCAGAAATATTACATGTCTTAGTTCTTGTGTAAATCAGACATGGAAGGGAACACAGACCATCCCTTGTTCCAAGCTTGGACACAAGGCTTTATGTTCAAAACTTTTCTGTCAGCAGTTTTATGACAGAAAGATAATATGGCTTGCTTACTTTTTTTGCTTTAAAATTGAGGAGATAATAGCTTCTCACCTCGTGGTTTTGCTGTCAGGATCAACTTTACACCAGAAGTATCAGAATATCCACAGAATTGTCATTGGACAGAACTGGGGCACATACAGCCTTGGTCTAATGTGGGGAGATGGATGAGGAAAAAGGCTGTGTAGGTCTAACCACATTTGCTGCTCTGCTGGCAATGATAGTAGTCGATCACAGCTCTGCTGCCCACTCAGTAAGTCACTGAGTTCCTCACACTACACTGTGAGACTTTTTACTGCTCTGTGTGAGCTGTTCATTAAAGTATCTTAAATGAGGGGTAAAGCCAGATTCATGGAGATGAAGGAGGAGCAGATGATGGAAATTCTGAGCCCTCTTGCATTTTCAAATAAGTGGAACTCTTCACAACCCTTCTTTAAAGTAAAGATTGGGAAAATGCTTTGTCAGCATGTATTTGCTGTGTATAAAGAGGTTATCAGACTTATGGCAGTGAGGAGCTTTTGCTGATTCGGTTTGATTTAAATTCCATCCCATGTGTATATGCATGTAAGAGAAAAAAAATGCATTTAGAAAAATGGCAGACCCATCCATGGAGGGTTACAGGCTGAAGCAAGGTATGTGCGAGGTAGCAGAGCCCAAAAGGCAGGCTGAATCTGGGGTAAATGAACAGAAACAGCCAGGAAAAAATTTTGTACATAGACCTCACTGCTTACCTCTGTTATCATGCTAGAGTTACCAGGCTGTGTTAGGGAAGGGCACGCTTTTGAAGAGAAACTCTGCACAGTGCATCCTCAGTACTAAACCCTCTGTAGCAACTTGCAAGAGGAAGGTTTTTCAGAGGTAACATAGGAGGCACTGTGAAAGTGCAAGAAGAGAAGTAGAAAATCTACCCTTTTGCTAGGGTAGAGCTAGACTGTAAAAGTTTTTGAGGAAAGGACAAGAAATTGGTACTAGAGACAACAGGAGAAGGTTAAAGTTATTAGGAAGAATCATGACGGTTTGGATGACTCAGAGGAAGAGGCATCTGGATCAGCAAGTAGATGAGTTGTCAAAGCAACAGTTTAACATATTTGAATGACGAGTTTAGCAGCACTAATTATGGACCTGAAAGGTGATATGGCTGGCTGGAAGGAGTGTTTGGACAGAAAAAGGGGAAGGTTTCAGAACGGAGGCTGGGTGTTGTGGTCTGACCTGTAGGATGAAGTGGAAGGGGGTTAACGCATCTTTGTAACCAATGTTTTGTGCTTCATGTGAAGATCTGCCGACATAGTTTTTGTAGCAGGAAAGGCTAAGCACTCTGAGATTACCTGAATGTGACGGTAAAATGGCATAAGCATGTTAGGGAAGTTAATAGAAGAGGTCTATGAGAAAAAGAACAAAAGGCTTAAAAGATAACATATACAAGGACATAAATAATAGGTTCAGTCTAGAATTCAAAGTAATTTGACTTAATCCATTGTAAGTGACAGAGAAAGCTACCTTGTTAATGTGTTTAGAATGCATTGTAAATAAAGTCAATACAGAATTTCAAATGGGAAGTGCTGTTTCTCTTCTTCCCCACTTCTGTGCGACCAAACTCTGGGATTTGGAAAATGATTCACGTCTGTGAAGGGTTCCACAAATGGAACCCTTCCTATGTGGTCAAAAGGCAGTCCATCAGGTTTAGAAATATTTTACATAGGGAACTGCTAAACAATAATTGTCTCATACTTCAGTCCCCAAGTAGTGGCTGTGATCCTTGGATAAAGCATGAAGAAAAACTGCCAACTTGCAAAATCAGCTGAAACAAAATGTCAAGGACTTCTGCAAAGAATTCCTACTTTCCTTCCAAGGAATGCTGAGGTTAGAGCTCTGCACTATTGTATGTTTTCACTGCATATTTTAGCCGGTGGGAGAGTTACCGTGTCTGCATTTAAAATCAGTTTTAAAATCTGCTAACTAGCAAACAAAAACCAAATGTGAGTGCTCTGCAACTGCATATCCACACTGATCAACTAGGGGAGCAGAATGTCATCTAATGCCTTGCTCTACTGCAACCCTTGTTTTTTGTGGGATGTTCTTGACTTGTGTGTTTTGGAAGGGTGTTTTTACACACCCCCTGTTCTCTGTTTTCTCAGGGCCTGCATAGCATCTGAGTATGGCATAGCATTTTCAAATCTTCAAAAATTGGTAATGGTTAAAATGTTACAGTGTGTTTAGCTTAATATATTTTGCACACCTTCTGAAGCAAGGCCTGAAACGAAAAGCAGAACTGCTTTTGAGAGTATTGTGCTAAAGAGTCCTCCTTCAGCTGGAGGTGTTTCCTGGTGTCCGCTTTTGCCCTCTGAAGCTGGGTGGTGTTGATTTTGTGGCCAGGAACTGACGGTCCTGTTCCTGAGGGCAGGCACAGGGCGCTTGTCTGGGAAGCTGGTGGCCGCAGCTAGAGTTTGCCCAAAAGAACTGGAGCTACTTTGAAACATTGGATCCATGTTGACAATCACCAGCCCAGCTGCCTGCTTAACCTTGGGGAGGGAGAGCTGAGCTCCAGACAGCAGGAAGTAGTACCTCAGACAGTCTTGAGGTAGTATTTAAACACCTCTGCTCACACAGATTTTACCCTGTGTGCTGCAGGTCCATAATGGAAGCACTGATGGGCTCAGCTCACTGCTGGGTGGACAGTCAATCTGCAAAAAAGTGATGATGAGAATCATGGTGGCTTAGTGAGAGAGCAGTATCAGCAGCCCGAAGGTGCTGCATAAGCAATGACTGGCACAGCATGAGCAGTGATATTTCCCAGGACTTAATCCTGAAACGGCGAGATAAAGTCCAGGCGCCTGAGAACCCAGCGCGAGATGAGGAATGTCCCGCACGGAAGCCTGGGTGGGAGCAGTGTTTGCCACTAGGTGGTAGTGTACCAACACAGCATGGGTTTTCCCCCGGCCCTGACAGAGCTGAGGCAGGGGCACTCGGAGGAGCTGGGCAAGGTTGAGAGCTGCCGAGCTGTGATGCCTAGGCTACAAAGCAATGTAACTTTGCACCTTCCCTGCAAAACCTGTGGTGACTGGGGGTTTGAACGACAGTGCCAGGAGGAACAGAAGGTACAGAAACTAAAATGTTAGCAGAAAATGGAACAAAAAAGATGAGCAGACAGCTCTGGAAGTGGATCTCTTTTCTTCCCATTAAAAATAAAAGAGCAGAAAAAGCAGAGAGCAGCCATAATCTGGCCAAACATGGTGAGGCAGACCCTTTGGGGTGGCACTGTGCCAAACAGACTTTCTGGTTTGCTGGAAAACAGCTATTCTAAGGAAGCTGCTATAATTTCATTAAACAGTCTTAGAGCTCTTAGCTGTTATCATGCTACTGAGATGATTCTGCATGAAAGGCATCTAGGCCTAGGCAATCTTTAGTCTATGGGTCCCTGGGCAGCACTATGCTTCACAGCAAATCTCCCAAAAAGCTGCACTGAAATAGAGTTAAGTTCATTTCCATCAGTAATATACATCTTGGCAACTGACGTAGTTTTTCTAGAACCAAGGCATTATGAACGCCAATGTTAAGGTTCAGTTTGAGGGAGTCAGACAGTGCAGGCAGAGAGAAGCTGTGAATTAACCTTTGTTCTGCGCTGTACTGGCAATAGCCCTCAGTAATACTGGAGCTGGTCAGTGACCTCATGCAAGAGTTCCCCATGGAACCAAAGTTCCAACAAAACAATGTGTTTTGAAAATATGAATTCCAGTAAAACATACCAAAAAACCCCAATGGGTTGATCTTTTTTTCTTTGTTCTAGTACACTCTCCCACCTGTCAGTCACTCCATCTGCCTGACAGCCCGTTGGGATCAGCTGCCATGCCAGGCTGTCAGTGTCCTGGGTCACCAACATGCTCCACAGCGTCAGTCAAGCAGGGAGTACCTGGTCACCCCAGAGCAGTTATTGGGCTAGGGATGAACAGCCCTGAGATACCTGGCCTAGCTGTTTTCCACTTCAATGTTTCAGGGAGATGTTCCAAATTCTGAGCGTCGTACTCTGTTTCTGACTTGAAAGATCTTTCCTATGAAGTAATTTTGTGCATTTCAGCATACTTTATTAATTAATGAATAAACTGACCCCTTTGTTGAAAAGGTTCTAAAAGTTTTGTATTAAAGGCACAAAAAGCACCTTCCTTGCCAAATAAGAATGGAAGGATAAACTACAGTAATAGAGTCATCTGAGTATCTCAAAATAAGGGATGATACAAATGGAGAAAATCTGAGATAATTCTGTGTCAGTACTAATGTGCCATTCAATTCTTTTCTCTATGCAAAAGGCCTTTTATATATGGCACTTTGAAATAGCAATGTTTTTAAGCCAAGACCTGAATTAAGTGTACATTTTCAGGCCACATACTGCACAGAGTTTAGTGGAGTCAATATACTTTTTAGCAAGTATTCCTAGCATGAGAAATTACCACCATGTTTGCCTGGGAGCTTAGTGCTTGGAGGGATCTTCTAAAACAGACAGTCCAGTTGTCTGCTGTTGCAGACAGCCTTGTCCTATTATCCTTTTATCAGATTTATAAAGCTTCATCTTAAAACTGATTAGGCCTCTTGCAGCTATTGTTCCTGCCCGGAAGTCTGTTCCAGAGCATTACTTTATTGATGGATAGAAATAATACTCTAACTCCAGTCTAAATTGCTCTTTCTCTTTCTTTGTGTTTCTTTCCAATGTTTTTACAAAAACCTAGAACTGCCCTCTCAAATTTGTTAGATGAAACAAGCTTAAGCTGTTTTAGTTGCCTCTTATGAGATAGTTTGAGATTCCTTACATCTTTCTCTGTACCCCTTCCAGCATGAATTCATTCTTCCTGAACAAGGAGGGGCATGATGCTGTACTTTGTTCTGGAAAAACCTCAACCAGGCAATGCCTCACACCATGGAATTTGCACACAGGGCTTTTCTGCAGGGTTACGGCAGTGCATGCAAGCTTTTGGCAGCTAGTCCCATTATGCATCATCCCGGGCATGCCCTGCCCAGCCCAGCCAAGTGTCCCATGTCATTACATCCTCTCCATTGGAGAAGCAAGCTGGAGGCAGAAAAAAAGAAATAAAATTAAAAGAACTGGGACTTAGAGGGAAATTCAGCTCCAGGCATCTTCCCCTAGACAGGCCACGTCAGACAATGCTTCGAGCAGTGTGAGTATAGACTCTATAATTTCTGATTTGGTCACCCATAATAAAAGGGTGTTTTATCCTTTATTGAATGTTTCCATATCCCTGTTCTATAAACACAGTCACAAAATACTAGGTGCAGTCAGTTCTATATGTTTGATAGGACTTGGAGTTCTTCCAGTTTGGCCAGATAATGTCTGATGCCAATGCTTTTCCAGTTAGTTTTGAGGCACATGGGCTGGGTAAGCAGTAATGAATATAACACAGGGTCTCAGATCCCTGCTACACAGTGCAGAATGATACTGTCATTCTAGAATCTTTTAAAATTAAAACATGTTAGGCCTACTAATGTTATTTAAAGGAGAAAGACAGATTTAGATTGTACCCAAACCTGCTCAAACAAGTGAGTTTATTGGAAGTGGAAAATGCTTTTCTGTATTTGCTGGATTACAAGTCTGTAACAAAAATGAAAGTAGAGTAGAACTGTTGCCCATGAACAGTGTTTGGAAGGGCACCATAGGTTCCTGCGTCAGAGATGCTCTAAGGGTATACACAGCTACTGCTTTTTTTGAACTTAGTTCTTGTTTTGCCTGTTCCAGTTAATATCTATTGATTTCTTTGGAGTAATTTCTCATTTACACTAGTACCTGGTCAGAATATAGGAATATGGGTAAGACCCTGAAGAGCATTTGGACAAAATGAAAAGTAAATAGTGTATTTTGTTCAGTTCAGTGTTTTTCAGGCTAATGTGGCTCAGTTGAAAGCAATCATCAGTTAAGGTGGTATCTTCAGCTATCTTAGTCCTTGATTGTATTTTCTGTTCTTCTTATATACCAAGTCCTGCTTTTGCGGCATTTCTTTCTCAAATTGTTTTGCTACTGTATGAAAGTCAGTGAAGTGTCAAAAAGAGAAAACCGTCTAGATATTGAAGCTCATGTCAAATAAATAGATCAGCTTGGGTTTTTTTTAAATAGGTATTGAGCCAGTCAACCTGTTCGATTGCCTTGCTCTGCTGAATGAGAGCCACTTTACCATGTGTAAGGCTAGACTGCCTAAAAGGGAGGCTGTACAGGGGACAGGTATGTAGCTGCATCTTCCTCTGGCACAGTTTGAAGAAAATATATTAAAAGTAGGGTCTGCACATAACAAATGATGGACCCTGAGAAACATTTTCAGCCTGAGAAAAATCATGTAATCCCTATTCCCCTTTTCTATTTTTTGTTCAATATATATTATTATTATTATTTGTCCCCCATTGTCTGATACAAGATAATGAAGACAAATGCAGGTATTTATCACAACCATATTTTTCAGTCTGCTGTACCTAGTGAGAGACACAATTACCTCTGTATGCTGCAGACCATATGGAGATAAGCAGCTTCACATGGCACCTTTTCACTTACCCTCCCAAGGAAAGTCCCTCAGCTGAAGGGATTTCTTAATATAGGCACATAAATAATCAGTAATCCAGAAAAATTCTGCTGCCAATCCCACAGTTTTGTTTTGGGATTAGATGTTCTGCCTGAGATTTCCCCCTCATTTTCCATCTTCCTGACTTCTGAAACCGTTTTCCTTTTGCCGGCCTCTAGCCTCTCAATCTTTCTTCTGGAACAAGAAAGCAAGAACAAGCTTTTACTATCTGTCTATGTCTCTGCTTCACAGGAGGAGAAAGTGCTAAACAAGAGTTGGTGCCCTTCACTGTAGTTCCTGAGAAAAGCGCTAAATGTTGCGGCTTGTCATAGAGCTTCTACCATTACTAATATTAGGACAGAGATCTCAGTTGTCATACATAACGCTTATGTTCAGTACTTGATCAATAAAAGTACTTGATCACATGAGGATCTTGATTAGATCACAAGCAGGGTTGTGGTTAAAGGCCCATAAATATAAATAAAAATATAACTAAGTCTTTGCAGACAGGACAGGTTGTAATCATGAACTTGTATTCCAGCCATGTTCAGTTTTAGGCCAGTAGATCTTTTCAATCTATGGAGTGCAACACATAAGCATTATCTTTAATAAATTCTCCTTTATTTTCTGCTGGCTTTGTACAATCAAACTGTATAACTCTCATGTGATTACATTCTGCTGGACAATTAGCACTGAAGGAGTGTTTTGGTTTATGCAAGTCCAAGAGCAAAATCAGGCACCTGAGGGCCTTTTGATTCTCTCTCCTTCTTGTCTATAAACTGAAAGGAAAGGTCCTAACTATTGCATGTCCCTATGGGGGACTGGAGATTAAATTGGCATACTTTTTAAAATGCATGTTTTGCCTGAAAATAATTTTGAAACCGAAGCTGTTGTCAGGACTTGCTCTTCACTTCTTTATTTTCTGAATTAGTGGAAAATGCCAAACTGTGTCATTTAGGCTGACAGTTGTTCCGTCTCCTGAACTGGAGATAACGAAACAGTAGCAGGTGTTTATAAAGCCTCTTCTGCAAGCTTGTTATGATATAGGCAGTAATTAGCTCTCCTGGGGATGTGCTTCCCAGCAGCCTGCACAAGTGACTCACGCTGACTTCGCTGGGAGCTCCATGCAGGGAAGTGCGTCCCTTTATATAATCATGGGGAGGAAAAGTGCTGTCATCTTTACTTAAGGAAGGCAACTTGAATCCACAGATATAGCTGGCTATTTTTATATCAGCCTCCCATTTTGCTCACTGCCATTGAATTCTGCCTACTGTAAACGTTCTTTCAGAGGTTCTTTCCTACCACCTCGCCTGTAGTGTTTGATTTCCTTGGGCATAGTGGCCCGTATTTTACCATTTAGGCGCCTCATCCCCACTGATGGTAGTATCACCCCAGAAAGATGAAAACAGAACTGGTTCCTCTGGCTCTGAGAGTCCTCTTGTCTACTGAAGTTATGCCAGTAAAAGGTATCAGTTTAGAGTTTTCTCCTGCTTTTGCCTCCTGCTATATGTTACTGCAGCTGCAACAATTTCAGCAGATCAGATCCTGGCGTACGTTGGCATGAGAGAGCCAACTACTGCTTTCTGTTGTGTTTAAGCCTTAGGTGTCCTGTTTGCACAGTGCAGCTTGTGAGCCTGACATTTTGTGCATTGTATAAGCTACAGATGAGTCACAGAGTCAAAGATTCATGGGAATCTTTCCAGTAACTGCAATGGGCTTTGTCTCAAACCTCCAGCGCCCTTGACTGAAACAGGTGGCGTGTCTGAAGGAAAGTAGGCAGCCTGATGAACATCACTGACTGCTGTATGATGTCATTGACACTGCTTTATACCAGTTGTTAGTGAAACAATACTTCACCCTCGTGCGAAGCCTTTCCTGGACCTGCCATACCAGGTTCAGTCCCATCACCCCTTTATTCCATCATCCCATCCATGACAGTGGGGGCTGTAAGTGGCAAAACAGTGATAAACGTGGGGTAACCCATTTCTATTACAACCTTCTCTCTTAAGCATTGGAAATTGGAATTGGTTTAGTCTCAAAAGCATGGGGCTTTTTGACATTTTCACATTTTAGCATTTATTTCTGAAACATTTGAATTGGAGGGGATATAGTGTTCTCATAGAGATTGGCTGACATTTGTACAGAGGAAAATGGAAATGCTAACATTGACTTCAAAGGTAGTACAGTGGAAGTCTGTACACACACAGCTCAACCTTTCAGAAGTCATCCTATAGTAGAGAGCAGCAGCCTAAAATGTATAGTTTGTGGTACTGGAAAACCTTTAACAGTTGTGAAAGTATCACTAGATATTTCCTGCTTATGTAGAAGTAAACTGACTCCTGTTATTAAGGTCTTATCCTAAGAGCTGACAGAAGGTAAATCATACAGCAATCTCTTTTGAACCTCCGAAACATGAAGAAAAGGTCTTTATAGGATGTATCTCTAGACAGTCTACAGATACTTGCTGTATCTTATTCTAATCATTTCTTTTCCAGCAAAATTCTGGAAATTGTGACAAATTTCAGGACTTCTTAGTCTGGATAGTTGAGGGTTGTTCTGGCTTTGTCTGCTGGAGCTACTGACCCCCAGGCCAAGGTGACAAGGAAAGCTCAGAATGTCTTTATTTCTACCACCTGGCAAGGATTGGAAAGCTCTTCTATTCTGCCTTCTAAACTGAGGTGGCATAGATAACTCATTGGGCTTGTATTTTTTGGTGAAAATGCAACTAGGGAACTTTGAGTCCAAAGAATACAAGCAGTTGTTGGTTGAGATGTAGAATGCAAGAGGGAAAATGTAAATATCTATAATTAAGCTTTTAAAAGTGAATGGAGGTATCAAACTAAAACTGGTCAAGGTACTGAGGACCAAAAAACTAGTTCTAGTTTAATTGAATGTTCATTGATATCAACCACCTTCACACAGTTTCTTTTCATCTTGAAACTATCACGTGCACAAGGGGCTCTCTCGCTGCTCACACTCCATCAGATTCACATTTCAGTTTTCCTCCTGGGGAAAAGAATGTGGGAGAATCCTTCTTCTTGAGGGTACAAACTTAATCTTCAAATCAACAAAGTCTGTGATTCATGAGCTTTCTACTCTAGTCAGGTCAGCCACTGCCAATAGCTTCCTCACTGTTCAAAGCCTGCTTCACTGAAGGTAAGACTGCTGGTCATGTTGCCCACTGTCATGTTGATGACGAAAGAAGAAAGAAAACTATTTGTATGTCCCTAATAAACTGTGACATGTGATGAAGAAAATAGGGATTTAAGTCACCACCAGCTTTAGAAAGAGAAGTCTTCAGGGATTCTGATGTACTTCTAATATTTAGAAGAAATCAGGTAACTTTTACCTCGTACTCTCCCATATGTTAATAGATTGGTTATATTTTTAGGGAAGAAAGCAGTTAATGTTTTATTGACTTTGGTTGATTTTTACTCTATAGAACTATTTTGAATTGGAGTTTGCAGCAAGTATCACTATTTTTCTGAAGAAAAGCAAAGAAATTGAACAGAAAACATTGGTTTTGAACAATACATACAGCGTTTGCATATATACTGTCAGATATATTGTATATGTGATAATGATGAACTGAATTGCACCAGGTTCTTCCTTTCATCTACATACATCCAAATTTGGTTAGGTACCTTATGGGCAAACATCCTTGTTGAATAGTATTATGTTTTGCCAGCTACTAAATTTTTAGGATTTCTCATACACTGCTTCCAATCTGGTTTATTGCTTCTGAGCTAAAAAACCTACATTTCCTATGATACTAATCTGAAACCTCAGCCTACAAAGTGCTCTGCATGCAAATCTACTTGCAGATTTTTACTTGCAGGAAATACCACTGGTGGTGCACTCAGTTATGGGACAAACAGAGGGAGGAAAAAAAGTTGCATTTTGTGAACTCCTCTTAATTTCAGAAATGGTCTTGGGGGATTTCTTCAGAAATATGCTCTTATCTTAAGGCACAATTTGCTTAAGAGGGTTTTAGAGGTTGGCTATATATATGTTCCCTGTTCCTGCTTTAGAGCATAAGACCATTTCTTCTACTTCTTCCTGTGGCTGAAAACAAGCTGACTCATAGATAATGCAACTCTGCATTCCCATTAGTAGAAATAAGGAGTGAAAAAGGAGAAGGTTGTTGTCTCCTTCTTGCAATGACACAGAACGAGTCAGTGGTTAATGTGCAGACATGCACACCGCAGAGGCATTATGGCCAGAAGAAAATTACACTAGGAACTCTACTGAGCTGCAGGAGGCTTGTCGCTTGCCAGCATAACAGACCCTTGGCAGCCCTTGAGGGGAGCTCTGCTGTGGCATTCCTCTCTGCAGGAGACACTACACTACTTATCCTTTCTCCTGCTGTCCTCTGACTCTGCATTTGTAGGACTTCAGTACCCAACTTCAGCAAGGATAGCTGGGCCAAGCTCTGTATGAAAAACCACAAGAGTAACATTTTTTTCCTTTCTGAAAAGTATTCACTTTATCCAACGTCTAAGCAGTAAGACACATGAAACTCCACCTACCAACGCGTTAGGTCCCACGGCTCTTGCAGGGTTCTCAAAAGTGCAGCTGAGACTTTGCTAACACTCTTTGTTTCTGCACATGTGGCTCTCTTGCAGATAACTGGAAGCAGTTTGACTGCCAGCTGGCGAAATGGCTGAGGAGCACAGCAAGGCTTCCAGCATGCAGAAACCTGAAGTGCCCTGGAAGGTTCCTTGCATGCCGTGCTCACAGATTCACCATCTCTGTCGTATGGGTTAAAGGACCTACAGAATACAGACAAGGACAGAACACTGTCCTCTGGCTGGAACTCAATTTGGGCACCCTTATCTAAGACCAGGCAGATAGTGGCCTCTTTAGCCCCTGTGATGACCCTTCAGACCTCCTCTCCAGCTTCACTACACCTTTTCGCAAAAGTCCAGTTAAGTAGCACTCTGGGATTATGTTTACAGGTATAACTTGTCACACATGTAGAAGCAGTGTCTTCTGAGATTTCAAAGCTTTGTTCATGCTTTTTTTTAGCATTTCTGTGGGGTTTTTTTCCTGTCTCTATTTTAACATATGGTAGAGAGCATGACGAAGTTTTCTCTTGTTCATCACTTGAGCCATGGCTCCTGTGTGCTTTCACTAAAGTAGAGAAACACTGATTGCTAATGTCTTGACATCTGTCTGCTTGAAAAGAGACAGAAAGCAACTCTTAGGAGCTAGTGGTGGATTTCATATCTATTGAAACAGTCTGTTTGATGATTTCAAGTGCTGCTGATGTGTGAGTCATGCACAGAAGCTATTCATTTTAGATGCAGGTCATGTTGCCCTAATGCATGACAAGTTATATATGGTGCCATAGGTCATGTATCATGATACTTTCTTGTTTTCAACAACATGTATAATATTTTTAGTTCCACTAAATCTTGCAAACAGGTTCTTTTATAAAGCAGAAGTACAAAACTGCAGCCATTTCATATATACCCAAAATCGAGTGTTTAGCAGAATCAGATTATTATTCTACTTCCTTAAATGCTATAACTATGTAACTTTATTTGTAGTGAGTGGTCAGTCCATGTTAAATAGTTTAATAGTATTAGCTACCATAAGTATTTTACCATGTTTTGTTTCTGAGGTCTTTGTTAGCACTGCCCAGGCTGTTAGGCATAACATATTTAGTAGTATCATCTGTTGTACAGTGAGTAAAGCTTGAAGAGTTAGTAGCCCACAGTAAATAAACATGTACCCAAAGCCTATGGATAAAGCAAATACTTTCGATGGAATACAGGCAGAGAAAGAAGAAATGTTAAGCTTTAATAAAATATGTATACTCCTTACAACGTACTTCATACTCAAGGATGAAAGCTTTCGTTGCAGGACTAGTTCAAACAAACTGCTCTCCAAGCAAGCTCATCTTGAGTTAGTTTGTCAAGTGTGAGTGTCAACACAATAAGGCTCTAGAGTTGTACAGATTTACACTGCAGAGCAGCTAAGATTCTACCCTCATGTTACAACTATCTTATTACGAGTCTGCCTTAAAATATTCCTCTCTCTCCCTGCTGCAGCTGATTCAACTGTTGGTGTGATTGGACTCTGAACTGTGACAGAATCTGTACAGGCACATGGCTTTACCTTCTACAGAAGAGGAAGGGACTGTACTCCGTCTCTTCCCATCTTGTGTGAAATCCCAGGGTCAATCATCTTGTGTCTCTGTTTCAACATTTTTCACCAACCAAGGATCTCCAGAAATTCCAGGTAGTTGAGTAGGTATGAGTCTGTCCTGGCGCTGACAGCAGCCAGGAAACATATTGACTTATATTTGATCAACCCCTGCTCTCTGCAGAGATGCTCTAAATCAGTCAAGTGAAATGAAGTGAGTGACTTCCTGTTTAGCTGGTGCACAGAAAAGCAGAATTGTGTCTGTTACTGGAACAATTCACAACCAAAGCCCTTCATATCTCATCAACAATCTTCTAGAAATGCTGCTTGATAAAATCTTGTGCTCACTTTTTCCCCCTAGTTTTGTTTTTTTTGCTTTATACAGTATACCATAGCAACCTCCAGGAGAGATTGCACCATTACTGTCTTTCAGCTCTGGAGCAGGTGTTTGTTTATTGCTTCATTCATTGAAAACTGCTTTGTGATTGCATTTTTCTTTTTTTCCCCACTAAAATACTGTGATTTTTGCTCCTCCTTGTTAGGGGATGTACTGAAATGGTCACTCTAGTGAAGGTTTAATGAACAGAAACTTTGTACTTCAAAATGTCTTTCCTAGTGCCTAGATTTCCTCTTGATATCTCAAGAGGGTCTTTGCCTTTTACTTTTTAATTTGTCCTAGGGACCTCAGTTAGGAGTTCAGTCCAAGCTGCTGTCTGGGTTCAAGATTTTGGGGCTTTGATTTAGGCGGCCAGATTAACTGCCTGCCTGAGCAATTCCTGTGGTCTCATTGGCCGGCATGATCTCAGATGGCCCAGGCAGGGATCATATGTTATTGACCTGAGAAGCGGTGAAAGTTCAGTTGAACGCATTAAAGTATAGCATGACTTTCCATGTGTATTTGCCTGTGTATTTGTATGTAACAGTTGTGAGGCACTTCCACTGGCAAAAAGTTACTGAGCACAATCGGGAGCCAGTCTTTTTTGCCAAAATTATGCGTGGTTTCTTCTCTTCAGTATATCAAAGAATTTTAACATCTCTTGTGAAGAGATGTTATTCTCTTTTTCTTTGAAGGACTTGTTGATTTTTAAATGACAGAAGTTCTCGCAGCAGTTAATGCATACTGGGTTGGTTTTGTTTGTTTGTTTGACTGCAAAATATTATCTCTAAGTTGCACTTGCAGAATATCCTATTTCATGGACCAAGCTGGTAATTGGAAGTACATGTGTTTGTAAAACAAACCATAAAATCTGTTGAGTTTGTAATAGAAGCATGGTATTGATATAAGAAGTTCTATCAGAGCACGTGAAACAACTGTAATGGTCTTAAGTTCTTCATGATAGAAAGCATTTTAGATTAGTTTATTTTCCTTTTGAATAAAATGTAGGTCTCCTTCCACTCCACTAATTAAGAATAATGAGACTGGAGATGAGACAGTTGTTCTCCACAGTCTCAGGAGGAGGACAGGTTGGACTGGGCTTTGAGCAACCTGGTCTACTGGAAGGTGTCTCTGCCCATGGCAGGGGGTTGGAACTAGGTGATGTTTAAAGTCCCGCCCAACCCAAACCATTCGGATTTTCTGATTTACAGGGAGCCAGCCCGTGGCTTTTCCCTGTACAGAATTGGTGTTTCACGGCTGGTTAGTTTCAAGTAAACTGAAAATCCAGAATTGAAAACTCTAAGCAAATATGAAACACAGCAAACCCCTAATTAACTATGTTCTGTTTTGCCAAAGCAGACTTATAGATTTCATACAGTATCAGTGAACATACCCAATCTTGTTACCTATAGAGCAACAAAAGAGATCAAAGCCAAATATTTGTTTGAATTATTAGACAGGGATGCTAAATCTGTCAGGATCAGAATACATAATAGTGCTTGCAGGTATTTCTGTTTTCTGTTTAGAAAGTAAATGATACATTCAACATTTACACTTTAATTCCAAAAATATTTAGGAAAAATTTCTTATTAAAAACTGCTACTTAAATATTTTCTAGACTGTAGAATGAGTAACTTACAACCAAGAGTTAATAAAAAAAACCAAACAACAACCCAACAGTGACTGACAAGTTCTCTAAGCCTCTGATGTATATAGCAAATTAGATAATATCAGTAAATGTCAAAGTCTTTGACAGCTTGCTTTTAAAAGCTGGAGTTCCTAACTTTGGGGACAAAACACTGCTCTTTTGAACACCAAAGTATAGTTCTTTCTGTCTTCTCTGTGATGAATGAGGAATGTGTGGACACATCTTCCCTGTGGAAGTTGTCACAGAAGTTGCATCAGCGATTTGGCTTGTTGATTTTGGAACTTACCTTACTTTCTCATATGTTTACTGTCTTCCAACCCTGCTTTTTAGTTAGAGATCCTTGGAGTGAATATGACTCAACTGCTGTATGTCTTGCCTGAGGAGATGAGATTTTAGAATTTTTCAGTGGTTGATCTGAAGTTACTACTAAGGGATAACATGAGAAAGATTTCCTGGAAACTGTGATCATCTGAAAGGAGGGAAGGTAGCCTTGGATCTTATTATAGTGACTCATGTTCCCCCTGGAACAGACACAAAACAACCTGTGAGGACCTCCTGCACCAGCTAAGACATGAATGCAAGTATAGCATTAACTTTTAGCTGCTTTTAAAATAACATTTAAAGCAGCACATGATATCAGCACTGTGTGACTTGCACTAGCTAGCTGTTATTTTTTGGCTAAAGTTACCACTTTACTTACTTACTTTACTCAACCATGGTATACAAAAAAATTGAGTTGGTCATCCTCTATTCAGTTGTTCTTCAGAGGATCTCAAGTTTGAAACATTCTTGGTTAAAAAGTCCTCCCAGTCTTGGCAGTAGCATAGTATAACAGTACCTGGTTCTCTGTAGAGGTAGTAGTGGCATCAGAGTTCATGTCTTAAGATAAAAAGGGAAATTGCAGTGAGTGTTATTAATGGCTGTCTTCACTGTGAGCAGGAAGTAAGGAGTAATTAAAGATGTACTGTTTTCTGGCACACTTAACTTTTAACTAACTGGAGCCTAAGGTGGCATGTTCTTTCATGTATGTGTTTGCTGTGAATGGGAAAGCTGCTGACGATTACATCTCCTTAAAATCAACATCCTGGCCCCTGTTGTCTTCAGGGGGAACAGAGGCCAAAGTTGCAAATCCTATTGGATAATTACAAATGAAACAAAGAGTTTCAGTATGCAGTAAAATCCTGCATGGCTGTGATTCAAGAAAGTACCTAATGTTTTTTTGTTAGGGAAGTAAATAATGTAGAAGCAGTTTCAACTTTTTAAATGCTCCTCAGGAAAACCAAAGGCAGTTTTGACCGTGCAGGCTTTTGCTCTCCACACCTTCATGGATTTTTTCCACCTTGGAGGATTTTCAATTTTTTAATCACAAAAAAGCTTGTTATTTTCTTGAATATGTTACAGTGTGCATTTGTTTCCACAGCTGATCACTGAAACCCCAAGAAGGCAACAGCTGCTGTGCATGTATAATCAGATTGCCCAGTTAATTAGTGGTTTTAAATGGACACGGATTTTTTCTTCCCTCCCTCCCCTTCATGATTTCAGTGTTGATGACACTGTTAATATATTCTTAATGAGCAAGAATGTTATATAGATGTTGGGTAAACTAGGTCTTCTTTAATATTCAAAGCATAGCGCACAATTAAAATGTACCATGGATAGAATTACAGCTTCATTTAACTCGTCTCAACCTACCTACTCTGCACTGAAATGAATATATCCCGCTTTTCATCCTGTTGCGTTAAATGTACCATACTGATCTAAAAGTGGTAAATTCTGTGGGTGCCCAGCATTGTTATCAGAGCCAGACGCTGTATGCTTATAAGACATGCCTCCGTACAGCTCTTCTAGTTAGTCCTTTCAAAACAGCTTTATAATCAATTTCCTGGCAAAAAGAAAAAACCACTGAAAGCACAGTTTTTCCATTAAAGCTGACAATCTATTAATCATTTTTTCTGTAACGTGTCCTGGTTTATTCGTGGTGTGATCCTGGTTAACCAGGGAATAGCAGTGCAATCTGTAAGGCATTTTAAAAATTAGTTGTAAATTATTACTATTAAAACCCGATATTCAGATCACTTCTTAACATTCATTTTCAAGGCATACTGTGGTTTTTTCAAGGGTTTCCCCCCCAAATTTAAGAATATGATTTTAGAGTGTTACATTTAAGAATCACCAACCAGAGGTTGAAATCTTCTGAAAGCCTTCCTGTGGCAACCTCTGCCAAGATGTGCTGCCAAGTAGGGGGGGGGGAAAAATCCAAACAGAAGATGAGAGCCCTGCAGATTTTTAAAGCGCAAAGAAATGTTTAACAGTTTGAAGTGTAAATGAATCGAATTTTTTCAGTTATGTGGATTTTTTAAGGAAATACATATTTATGGTAAATTCTCTAGGTTTTTTCTGAAGAAAGTGAACATGTCTCGTAAGTTCTCTCTCTCTCACCAGGATTTTTGGGTGGAAAAATCCTGCTGCGCTGTGTGTGATGTTAACCAGCCTCAGAATACAGAGAATTATTTAGCGCTTGTATACTCCAGGGTGAGGAAGGCTCTGTAAGCTTCTACTTACCACACCAGGGCCTCAGAAGCCGTGAAACAATCTTCCTATAGAAAATCATTTCATTTGCTTTACAATTCATAATGTTTCTGAAAATACTACATATTAATTTATTTTTTAGCCTCCTGTTTTCAAAGACTTTGATACTTTCACTTTCTGTGCTTCCATTCGCAACCCTGAAGACATGGGTAATTTTTAAAGGGGAAGTGGCGTTTCTTTGTTGGCCACATAAATGCAGGAGCTGGGGTTTTATGAAAGATAAACTTTCATAAAGATGTTATGAAACTAGAGATGAACCCATTAGAATTAGTGCGGCTGAGAGGACAGCCTTAGGGCATGAGAAGTACTAGATGTTAATGAACAGAGTGAAGGGGGAAGATAAATAATTCCGAGCTCTGGCGCTGCATGCCAAAAGCAAAGTTACCTGCATTGACGGGTCAGCTACACTGTTCCTTGTCATTGCAGGCACCAAGCAAATGTTTTCCTACATGCACCCATTTAAACATGATTGGCTTGTCTATAATACCGGGCAGAGATTTATGTTGTTTACCTAAGGTTGGTCGGACGATTTCGATTCACTTACCACCTGTAAAAGATTTGGTACTTATGTGTCTCTAACTCTAAGGTTATATTTTCTTTAATATGTTGTTCGTGCAACAGCATGTTGAATATATGCAGTAACAAAGTTACACTGACCTACTGCAGGGGCCAGAGTTGTAGATCAGAAAGGGAAAGAACTTTTTAACTGATATCCCAGCTGTTGTCATTGCAAATGTTGGAGTAGTGCCTGTGCAACTCAGTAGGTAAGCCCTGCCAATCTATTAGCTAAGTGGTTTAACATGGACTTTGATTGACTTTTGCTCAAATTTAACTTTTCTTGGAAAACCTAGCTGTTTGTTTTCTGTTGTTGCTACAGTTGTGGCTGATATCTTGAGATCTACATTATAAAATGAATAAATAGATGATTGTATTGATATGGATTTGTGTTTGGCATCAGCAAGCTATATTCATGACTGCCACCAGCAGCTGAAGCAGCCAGATGTGTGTGTACGTGCTGGTTTTTCAACTGCTTAAACTTATGCACAATAAATCTATTAGTGCTGATTGCTCCCCTTTCTGTAAAAAGCTTTGCTTTTTCACTTCATTTTGCTATCTCTAAGACTAACTCCAAGTCTAATTCAGCAAATAGCTTTTAGTAAAACCCTAAAGAGTAGGACATTAGTGAATTATAGAATTTAATGCATTAGTCACAAAATAGTGGATGAACTTGTTAAGGGTGAGTCATGACTTTATTGCCTACATCTTTGAGATGTAAAATGGATCTTTGGGGCTTTATTTTTTTTCTCCAACCTTCTTTGTTCTGTTGTGAATGACAGAGACCTCATCTGTTTTATGGCTAGGAAGACATACTGTATGAAAAAGGCACCTGCTTTCTCTCTGGCTTTAGCCTGCATTTTTTATTGTATTTGCTGGTTACTACCTGTGAAACCCCTCACCCTTTTCTATTTCTGAGCAAGTTGTAAATATGGCTTCAATACACATTATGTTCAATGCAAGCAGAGTCGGTCTTGGTGTTTTGCACTTGGTCTCAGAGTGGCTTGCAGAGGAGGCAGAGCACCCCTGGTTCAGTTGCTGCTAGTGATGTGTCAGAGGATGGCTGGGGCCAGCAACTGTGTGTGATACAGTCTCTCAGTTGCAGAATGTCCTCTCTTGAAGGCGTCATTTCAGTTTCCAAATTATAAGTCACTTGATGGCAGTTTATCTCCTTGGGCTTGAAATGAAGCTCACAGCTTGAGAGTCAACCTTCTCTCTCAACAACTAGCATACTACTTTGGAGTGTGGCAACCGAAGGCAGCTAAAGAGAGAAGTGATTTCCCCATGACCCCCATGATATATTTTGTACATTTACTGATGTGTTTGTACATTTACTGATGCGTTTGTACATTTCTCGGCACCCAAAGCTGCACTTTGTGGCTAAATTGTTACAACACCTCCCTGCCAGCAGGAAGAGATGTCTTCCTTCCTCTCTGCATCCGTCTCACTGCCCAGTTCCCAGCTCTCTCTTCTGCCCAATGCTACTTCTGAGACCAGTCAGGGAGCTGGGGCAGCCTGATGGCTTGGCAGCACAGGGCCAGAAGACAAGGAAGGAAAGGACAGCTGGGGCATGGGAGAAGATGCCATCCTCTTTTGGTGGTTCTGAGATAAGCTTGTGCCAAAGCCATAAGGCATGTAGCTTCACCAGAGTTTCACTTTTCCCATCCCATGGGTGGTCAATCGAAGAGTTTTTCTCATTGCCATGCAACACAAGAAAAGGGTTTTTTTGTAGACTTGGGAAAAGCATCTGGGTGATAATAAGATTTGAAGGTATGTGATGGGTTCTCCTCAGGGAATAAGTTGTCACAGTTTCTTCTCAAGATCACTGCCTTTTTTACAGTCTCCCTGAATATACCCTAAAGCAAGAGACAATGCATCTTCTTCATGGGGTAGGTTCAACAGATCCCTCAAGACAAGGCCTGTGACTCGAGCTCTTTCCATGCACATGCTGAAGAGTCTGTGTTTTAAGGGATGTACCTTCCAGGCAAGTAGTGTCATCAGAAATAATTGTAGTGATGCAGCTCTTTCTTCAAAACAAACCAGCATTTCTTAGTTCACCGGACATAGTTGGCAGTGCCCTTTGATTAGCAGGCTGAGTCAGAATTCACATTGTGCCTACAGATGCAGAAGTAGCCACGCATTGCTTTTGCCAGGAAATATCTTGCTGCTTTCTGTCCCCCTATGTGCCTCCTCTTATGTCTCTTTGCCTAGTATGCTATGTCCTTTTAAAATTTTAATTACTGAAATTACTCCTCAGTTACCGGACCTTCTGTTATCTCCACCATCAGGCTTTTCCCTCAGGAAAACAGCCCATTCGGCTCTTGGCATATCACCAGCCTGCCTTGGGTACTGTTTGCCAATATTCTGCTTTCTGCACTCATAGTGTGTAGAAACTATGTGTGATTAACTATTTTTCTACCTCTCCCGTGTCCAGCAGCAGACAGGAGGCTGGAGGAGCACCGACATAGTTCAAAAAAATATCACCCAAATCCCCTCAATCCTCACTGAGAGCTCATCCTTGAAGACCAGGCCTGGTTACACTTTATGGACTTTGTGAGGATTTTGTAAATAAAGGTGATTCTGTTAATGGATAGCCAAGTCAATAACAAGACTTGGAAAACTGCTAATGATATATTTTCCTGAGAGTGCAGCAGAGCAATTTGTATAATGATGCGTGATATCCACATGCATACAAAGACATAGGCCAAGGAGAAGTGGGCAGAGTATTACAAGTGGCATGTAAGGCCTCCCAACTCCCTGCACAAATAATACAGTCAGGGAAGCATCGCTGGGAATGATTCCTTCCAAAAAACAGTATTATGTAAAGTCAAAATTCACTTCAGTCGTGGTAGGTTTGATTTCATCTTTGCCTGCCCACACTTCAGGTGAGAGCAATAACTTGTGCTAGAGAGTCCTTGACCTGGAAACATCCAGGTCTCTGCATGTTGTTGTGTTGACTGGACACTTTTGTTACGTAGACACTAAATCATATGGAATACAGACAAGAGAACTGGTTTGCACTGGGATGTGGCCCTATGGCATTCAATCATCTCCATTTCAGCCCCGCCTCTGAAGAAGATGGTTGCTTTGCTTGGGGCCATTGCCTATGTGCCAGTTGTTGCAAATTAATGCCCACATAATTTCCTGCCTTTGCATCAGAGAAGCTGATCGGCATCTCAGAGACCTGCCCATTATCTGTGTGGCATTTGTGCTGGCCCTGCCGCAGTCAGTACATTCCAGCAGTACTTCTACTAATTAGCAGGGCATGGTTTTGGGAGACCTCTGATCCACCATGGGCATCTTACCTAACCATCTTACCATGGGTATTCTGCAGGCTGGGGAAGGGCTGCTTCACTCTCCCATCTTTCACTGTCTGTTTGTGGGCTTCAGCCAGTAACAGCAGCTGATGGTCTGTTCAAAGGGAGCTTTCACATCTATCTGTAACCATAGTGACCAGCTTGGCCCCAGTGTTCTGGTTTCCAGGAGCTAGAAATGCAAGTGTATATGTAATGTTTCTCTTCTGTGGCTTCTCCCTTTCCTGAATATAGCTGAATGTATATACCTTCATACTATAGCCACAAAGTACAGCAGGCTTATGGAAAGTAGCTCCCCTTGTCATTTTTAAAATACTTTTGGAGCCTTTTTTATTTCCAAAGGAGAATCATTTGGCTCCCAAAGTATGTGTTTAAAACAACATGACTACTTTGACCATCCTTCACCCACTGGTTTTATATAAATAGCAGCAGTAAAATAAAAAATACTTGAGGGATTTCTAATACAATGCAAATCATAATCTTAAAAGGTATCTGTCTCTTCCTCACTCTTGTATTACAAACTCTGTATTTGCTGGGTAGTTTCCCTTTGCATTAAGAAGCCTCATTGCTGCTTGGCTTTCTGCCCCTTCTCATTGCTTAACGCTTTTTGATAATTAGCAGCTCTTCTGTTTATTAGGTTTGTATCAGTTTAATGAGGCATCTCCACTGGGCATTGTTAAATCTCTCTTGAGCAGTACTCCTTGTGCTTAGTGACTAGCTTCTTATGTCTCTGCAAGCCCATATAGTGAAATCATCTCAGTCTGAGATGACCTTAAGGTCCTTTCCAACCCTAACCATTCTATGATTCTAAGTGCAGCACAGAGTCAGTGTTACAGCATGCAGTAGTGCCAGGAAATGTTCTAGTTACAGGTTGACCTCACAGCCCACTACTTCTGTACATGAATCCTGATCCTACAGTGTCTCCTATAGAGTTAAATGACTGTCCCCACCACTGGAGGCTTTACAGACCCCTGGAGATCTGCAGGCAGAGCAGCACATGAGTGAGCCCCAGCTTGAGGGGAACGCACTGACATAAACCTTTTTTAAGAGGAGCAATACAGACATGCCAAATTCCTTGTAAATTATTTGCATAGTAAAGTTAGAAAGTTACTGAGTATCAGAGTGACCAAAGAAGGTGGTGTGAGTTCTGCCGGGCGAGGCCGCACAGTCTGGAGAACTATTTTTGCTACCTCTCTATGCTCTGTTTTGTTTGTTAGACTGGTTATGCTTAGCCTGTCATGTACACAGCTGCTGTAGGAGTATGTTTGTAAACATTCACTAAAATTAAGGTACCAGCTTTGACAAACACACCTCTTCTCAATGAAGCTGAACAGCTAGCATAAATTAGTACAGATATTAAAAGCAGAGATACTAAGTAGGAATTTATCCTTTTGTGTGTAGATGCCAGTAAACTTCTCACTTTTGCCATGATAGTGATACCTGTACCACAAGCATTCTATAGGCTAACACACTGCCTGCACTGTGGAGATGGAGGAAAGGAGGGTTTTCGTCAAGACAGTTAGACTTAAAAATAAGAATTTAATCCTTTAACAAGACATAGGTGGCCTCATATTTATTCACTAATGCTTCAGAGCATAGAGTGTGCCTAGGACCTCCATTCATCCACCATAGACAACAATGGGCTGCAGGAGTCACAGCTAGAGCTGTGTCTACCGAGCTGTCACACGGGCAAAGCTCCCACAGACCCAGGCCTCTGCAACTCCTTGCTCCCCTCGTTTTCTGAGGCTTAGTATTACAAAGTGACAGAACAATTCTGGCCATGCTGAAATCTCTCAGCTTCCATGGAAATTAACTGAAGTGGAAAGTGCTAAATACTTTCCAAGAGTTACTTGACACTCTGCAAGCTGAAGCTGTAGCAGTTTGTCATTTATTTATCTTTCATTTGCATGTTGGCCATCTTGCTGCATAGAGCCTGGTGTGTACTTATACTAATGTCTCTCTGAATCACTCCAGCATTAAGATGTGGTGATGATACCTCAGTTTAAATGCAGGTGCATTTGTGTAGTTGGTATATGATCTTCAAAGCCCAAACTACTATTGTTCTGAAAGGCTGGGGCCAAACCATCACATGCTGCTCCTTTGCTGGGGACTGTCAAATAAAGTGCTCATGAAGTGACATGTATTTACAATAAAATCTGATAAATGGAGGAACGAGGCAAAAAAGAGCAAGCAAATCTTGTTACCCACATAGCGTATAATTGATCACTGGCATTCTGAAGTTCCCTTCAGACGACTGAATCCTTTTAAAAGAACAGATGCACAGCTTATGACATCTGATACTTGCCACAAACTGGAAAGTTTGGAAACTGAATCTGAGGACCTGTGCCTACTGAAGTCTGACTAATGCTTTGTGTCTTTGTTACACTGAATTGATCCGCAGTTCAAATTACAGCTCAGAAACTGACCACATAATGTGGTAAAAGAGAAGTTTATCTGTATCAGACATAACCTTTGCATCTCTTGTGCCTAGTCTCTCCCTGGGTGAATGAAAAAGGAAATAAACTATTTCCAAATCTTTTACCCATCTAAGAGCTATCTTTGCTCAAGCTTACCCTACTTCTGTTTTCCTTTTATTTTCTGCCAACATTTGCAAAGGGGTTTCTGTTTACTCACATTTCAGGGAGATTTCTTTTCATCGACCAGTGTTAGATAGATAAACTCACTAGCAGGCAAGTACATAGCAGAAATAACACATATGATTAAGCTGATGAGTCACATGAAACAAATAATGAATTATGGATAGTACAAGATAAAAGAGAAGTCGCAAACCCAATGCAACATTTAAATCCTGTTCCTCATGCTCCTAGGAGGGGGGATGTAGAAGTGGCATGGGAGGAGTAGGGCTGAGCCACCCTGTTTTTCATAAGCAAGCAGAGCTGTGCCAGTATGGTGGCCTCTTCCTGCTCTGGCTTGTGAGGCTGCTGCTTCCTCCCCTGCCTAAGGCAAGGGAGCTGCATGCCGCCTTCCACAGCCCTGTCTGGCCCAGCCTGCCGGCACAGTGCTTGGAGATACCGGCCCTGGCAGTGCCTTCTCCAGCACCTGTGAGACTTCCCAAGCTTGCCTCAGGAGCTCCATGTCACCTGGTGCCAAGGACATTTGGAGGCTGCCCCAAGGCTGAAGCACTGGGACACACTGCAGGGAGCAGAGCAGGGGTCTCCTTCCCCTGGTGCAGAAAGACAAAGCAGAGCACTTGATATTCCCAGGTGGGTGGTGTTTATTAAAATCAACCAAGATGCTGTTTTCCTGCTAATACTCTGCTAATGTGCTTAGGTTTGGAGGGTCTTATGGCAAAGAAAAATGTTGGGGATGGGCCTGTGAGAAATGGGCCTGGAGGGCTGATGCTCATGTAAAAAAGGCAGAAGGATGCCTCCTTCTCTATGCCTTTTCCAAAACACCTTCCAGCCCTGTGCAGGGACTTTGCACCATCTTGTCAACCTGCTCCTGTAAGGAGCTGTCTGGGTCTTGCTGTCACCTGGGGACCTCCGGCACTTCCCTTCCCTTAGTGTGGGGAAATCAGGGGGTTTTGAGAGGCTGCTGGAACCTGTGTTTGTAAAAGCAGCTTCTCCTACACTCTGCTCCGGACTAGCCTGCAACCAGAGGTAGTAAAGTTGTCCCCTTGTTGACATAAGAAATAATGTGAGTCCTACTCCTGTCTTGAAGCTCTGCCACAGAGTTGATTTTAACAATGCCATACCCTCACAGAACAGAGTCTCGGCCCTGAGCTGCTTGCTGATGCAACCTGCTTTAACCCCTGGCTCAGGGCAGTCAGCCACCCATCAGGGTGCCTTCTTACAGAAAAGCATAGGAAAGTGAGGCTGGGTACTGCTCAGAAAGGTAGGAACTGCTGTACGTGAACTGCTGTTTATTTGTAGCATTTACTTTAACCCACAACACAATGTCACTCAAGTGAATGCTTTTGGCCAGTTCCATCCAGCTGATTCATTCCTATTTGGAGGTAAATTTTGTGCTGGAAAACCCATGTGAAGTCACCTGACAGAAAGGGAACAAAGGCCAAGCTTTCCTCTGTTACACAGAATGATGATTTTGTTGCTTAAAATGATGCAGTTATAATGAGCCTGATTGATTAGCTCTATTTAAAAGCCATACACCTTCAGAGATAGTGAGTTTTACATTTTAGTTCCATTTCTAAGTGACTTGGTTTGATCTGTTTTGCTAGGAATAGTAAACCTGCTCATGAATACCATCTGCCCACTCAGATTGCTTGTGCACCAAATATCTTTAAGGCTGGAGCTTATGGCTTTAACTATCACATGATACAGTCCCATGCCTCTTAATCAGAGCACCAAGTGATTTATTCAATGTGCTTTTTTATTTCCTGCCACAGCCTGCCCTCTCAGAGGTTTCCAACAGCTCAAGGCAGCCAGAATTCACTCTCAGGGCTGTCTCTTTTCTGACTAGCAGAGCTTTTAGAAGCAGCAGCCCTTTCTGCTTTAGCTTGCTGGGTTTGTTTCTCTCCCCGCAAATGTCCCACAGAATGGTGAACATTGTCAGATGAAGCATGTAATTCCACACAGAAGGCAGCAAGATCTCCCTTGCCTCCAAACACTGCAATCTGCTTTAAAGAAGTAATTTATTTGTACCAAACCTGGCACATCAGGACCCCAAACAGGCTAGCCTTTAGGCTATACCACAGTGTAAATGTTAATAGATTGAAAAGATTGCATGAGTAAAACTACTTGGTGTTTCCATGTCACATTGCTACAGAAAAGCTTAGCCTGTGAGAATTTGGGAACTGGCATTTTTGTATTTACATGGCTGTGATCTGAAAATGGCATCTTGTAGGAGAGCCATGTGTCAATCAGTATGTCACTGAATGCTTACTCCAAGCTCACTAGAGAGACGAGCAGCCCCAGTCATTTAGGTGCACCCAGAGCATTCAGTTAGTCAAATTTTCTGCTGGAAATGTGACTAGACCTAGTTGTGCAAATATGGTCCAATCATCAGACATTTGATCCAGCATTTTTTTGTATCAAAATCCTGACCTTTTCCAGCTCTATTGAAAGCATGAGTCAAAGACCTGTTCAAAGAACAATTTGGCCAACAACGGAGAGATGTTACAGAAAGCAGGAAGAAAACAGATTGCTGGGTCCCTAATTGTAAATGTTTAATCTGTGTGGGACAGTGTGCTTATTTGTTATATTTCTTATTTTGCATCAGTTGTAGTTGAGGTTTATTTACCAGACCCACCTTTGACGTGAAACTGCTGTTTGATAACAGGGCGGGCTCACTGTGCATACAGCAGGGGACCAGGCAAGGATGGACAGGAGGGAATCCTGCATGACAGTGTATATTTCTTTGTAAGTCTGTGAGCCAAACCTTGGGGGAAAAGGGCTAGTAGTGAGGTTAGAAAACTATCCTAAGTTCAGCCTTCTTCTAGGCACGAAGGACAGGCAATGTCCAGGGAGAAGGACATGATGCCATGTTCCCATGGGAAACCTGTGTCTCCAAACATATGACAGGCCTTGGCTTGAATGATCAGATTAATAACAGGCAATGGCATTACACCATTCTGACTATAAAGTGCTTCTGGATAGGTTCTGTATATAAACAATATTTCCCTAGTGTTGATCATAACATAGCCTGTCTTCATCTCCTCTGACACCTGTTTTGGTGGTAGAATCACTGTCAACATTTTCACCAACTAACCCTCCTGGAACATCTGTGCCACAGTCAAAGAGCAACAAGCTTTCCCTTTCTCTTGGATCACTAGCAAACATACACATTTCTGCCTTTAATTTCTGTGTAATAGGCCTGTCTTTTCAGACAAAAGTGGTTTGTTTGCAAAAACTTTGCTTGTGAAGTCAAAGGTCTTGCCACATTAAAGACCTGACGTTGTGGACAGAAACCTTGAAGGCATTTTTTCACATCTTGAGAGTTCTTAGAATCCTGTAAGCTAAGGAAGCACATTACTCACTATTTCCTAGGGCAAACAGAGACCAAAGCTACTGAGGAAAATATCTGAAAGCTGAACGTTGATCTCCTGACCTGCTGCCTGTGACTCTAATAATCACAAGACCATCCTTCCTCCCAAAAAGCAGCAACCAAAACCAAATTGAAATGGGACAATAAAGTTTCTTGTTTGAAAGTGCTTAAATACTAAGATCAGAGATGTAGGTTACTGTCTCTTTTTATTTTAGTTCAAGGTGAAAATAGGGAGCGAACTATTTCAGTATTTCCTTTTGAGACAGTTATTTCCCTGAATGCAGGTGTATGGTTTGATTCTGGCCATTTTATTGAAATGACAGTCTCTCTCTGTGACTTAGTTGCACTGTGTTTCTCTTGCAGTCCTGAGAGCAGAATATAGGAGCTGTTGCACTGTATACAGGGTGGGGAGGAAGGCTGTTGTGAGAGCAGTGGAGCACACAGCCAAGGATACCACCCCCAGCCCTTCTTGACTCTTCGATGATGTTCTGCATTTATGTGTTTTAGGTGGAACATCACACTGGCACTGAAGAAGTAGAGCCCTCCAGGATGAGTCATTTGTGTATCCTGATTGTGGTTTTGTTTGTCAGCCTGTCAAGATTAAGATAAGCACCCTTTGAAGGGGGACTAAAAATTGTATGTTGCAGCTAAATCAGCATTGGCTGTCTGCGTTAGTATTACCTTCTAAATTTTGTAGTCTTTCTCATCCATCTTTGAGAGATTTTGTGTTGCCAGAAATAGGCATCTAGCTTTCTTAAAGGGCCTGACATTGCTACTACTGGACAGGACAGTACTGTTGAGGTGACACTTATTATGACATCCAAAGTGTTAGAGCATGATTTCCTAAGTGTGTTCAGTATGAGTAGGATGTGTTAAAGCAGCTGGTATGCAGGGTGCATGCCACAGGGGGAGACCCTTTGGTCTCCAGTATTGCCTTGTGAAAAATACGTATTCATGAACAGACCTGGTAAAGTCAGAGTCAGCATAAGCAAAACTGACCGTGCTTATACATTGTAAAGACTTTATTCCAGATGCAAGGGTCTTCCTTCTGTCTCCATGGTGTTCCTATCAATTCTGTCTATAGTCATGGTGACTTGGACAGCAGTCCCAGCTACTTGAAGCAATAGCTTCTCATAAGTTTTCAAATGGAAGCCCTTCTATATAATGGGAGAGGACAGAGTACTATTATAATCTGCTGGGCTACTCCACTCAGTCCTGCCGTGCCAGCATCACTTTAAAGTTCTTTCCTCAGAAGAGAGACGAAGGTGAATGGTAAGTTTTTATTTCCTGCTGGTCATGAATAGCTGAGAGATAGCTGAGAAGTTTTCAGGACAAACTGGAACTCTGTATGGTGAGCCAGAGACTCAAAGATAGCTCCCAGAATTCATGATGTTGTCATCAGACACCTTTGAGCAGCAGTCTGACAGGATGGCTCCATGCTGCACCTGAAAGAGCTCTTTGCAACGTCTTTTAGATCCAGACTCTGACCATAAAATGGTGTTCCTGGGTCCCAAAATGAAGCATAGCAACTGCAGAGCTGCTGGATGGTGAAATGAGTTTATCTATGTCCCTGTCAGGAGCACTACTGCACCACCACTCTGCAGTTTGAAAAGGCAGTGGTGGTCACCATGGAAAAGTGTGGTTTGAAAAAACAGTGGTGGCCACCTAGAAACTTCTGGTTTCCCCTTGGCAGTATTGCTCAGGCAGTGGCTTATGGCTGGGAGGCCATGCAGTGTTTGGAGGCAGAGGTGAATGGTACAGCAGCACTCCTGGGAAATACAGGTAGATGGGCTCCCCAAGAAACTTCAAGAGGAACTTAAACTATTTGGTTCTCTTCTCCAACAAACCCTGTAGAATCATAACTTAAACCAATCTGTGGTGATGCAGATATTAGAGGGCTGTTGTGGTAAGGGCTGGGACATGAGTATCTCATGACTGGACACACTGCATACAAGAATAGTCCATACACTCTCTTTTCAAGTGAACTACACTGAATCTATTGATACGGTCTTGCTGAACATCTGACTGGACATACACAACAAGCATTGATTAGAATTACTTTTGACTGCTTGGGTACCCATGAATAATTTTACTCGCGTTTTCAACTAACTCTCATACAAGGATGAAAATTACTAGAAAGCGCTGAAGAAAATGACTGAATGAATTTCTGTAATCAATAGTGGACATCTGACACAAGTTTTCCTCAGGAAAGCAGACTGTAATGAATGAGCTAAGTAAGTTATTTAGAGATATAATCACAAAAACTGTAATGCCACAGTCATTAAATCAAGTACAGAGAGAACTGAGCAGCTTGTCAGATAATGGTATAATGTGATATTTGGAATGGATGGATTTAAAGGCAAATGTTAATGGACTCCTTTATTTTTCAGTTAAAGCATGACTTACAGTGTAAACCAAAACTAACTGTAACCAATACACTTGTGGGAAAACCAAGCATTTTCTGTAATAAAGATAGCCAACAAAATACCTAGTGCAATAAACCTGATGAGCTATGTGATATTTTCATGTTTTGGTAGATAGTCATAGCTTTATTAAAAATGAGTAATATGCGCACTGTTTTCTATTTGTTGCCAGTGTAAATTACTTGACAAGAAGATCACAGATACCTTGGGTTGTGAAGTACACACAGTGCTAAGCTGAGCTAACAAGAACATTCTGCAACTAAAAAAAGAAAGAACAGAGTTCTGTGCATCAGGAATAACAAAAGGAGTGAGAGCTATGATCATTTATTAAGCCGTGCAGCCACTTACTAAGTGCTAATCAATAGAGACAGATTTAGAAACAAATGTAAGTCATTTCCATCAACAGAAGTAAGCAGAGCAGAGGACTCGAAAATAGCATAGCAACAAACCTGCTCTGCCTGGAGGAGGCCATTTCCATCACTCAGGCTTCATTGCCGTCAGCTGTGACACACGCAGCCCATGGAAATTGTACCTTTCAGTGCTAAGTGCATGCAGCATTTAGACTTTTCTGTTCCCAAATTACACATACTTACAATCTGGTCTAAGCAGAAGTGTCTGTTTAAAATTGCAGTCATGTTAAGATTTAGGTCCTACCTGGACTGGAGCCAGCAAGTGACAAATCAACTTCGTACAACATACATATAGACTTGAAAGCCTGATGCTCTCAATCCCTGCCAGAAGAGCATTTCCAGACTTTAAGGTGCTGCAAACTTCTGTACCTTCATCAGGCAGTTGTGCTGGTCTCCAGCACATCCTCAGGGTGAGCAGGATCTAAACTCTGCCCTGGCTTCAGACCTCTGCACTCATGCTCAGTGTGTGGATTCTCTGCCTGTAATAGTCACCTACCTGAGAGAGGAGACCCCCTTCCCACTCCAGTACAACTGCATAAGCCCTGGGACTTCCCAGTGACCTAAGTACACCCTGTAGCAGACCTCCAACCCTATGGATCCTCTGGTTTCCTGTTCCGTAGGCAAATGGTAGCTCAAGAAGTCAGAAGAAAACAGGATTGCATAAGTTTCTGACAGACCTGTGCATAGGTTAGATAGTACCTAACACAGCTGTATATTACCCTCACAGGCCACTTCATCCCCATAAGTCTGCATTTCCTTTGGTTCATGTGAGGCCCTTAATGAGCCCAGAGGAGCTCCTTTCCTTCTTCAGTTTAAGGCAGTTGCCTTGTCTTCTTCTACTGTCAATGTAGACAAAGGGAGAAGGGTATTTTCAGAGGCCAGTTCACCCTATTTATGCAACATACCTGTGCTAGGATGGACTGATTCATCTTCTGGAGGTTCCTATCTCACCCCATGAACCATATAAGAATTTTGGTTTAGACTGCAAGTCTAATTTGCTGAATGGAGAATTAGATGAGACAAACCTCATCATGCTGCCTATTGCAGATGTCCAACTTCAAAGCTAAACTCTAAAGAACCATAAAAATTTGTATAAATGTCCAGGCAGATGTATAAACAGGTTGCCCGCTCATCTTATGATACAGAGATACTACAGCACCCTACAGGAATTGTTTTAGGTTTCTGTGTCAGAAAATTCCAATATAGTATTTCATAGCCTTCTGTGCCAGGTTTTGTCTCCTTGAAACTGAGAAGCAGCTTTCTCTTGGTATAAAAATAGGAAGGAATTTTACATCTGGAGAATTTTCAAGAGCTTGACAAAATTGAGAAGACAAACTAGTGATTACTTGTTTTCAGCAACATTGCACTGGCAGTGATCTACATCTTCTTCCTTCACGCAAGTGGCTCCTTGCACAGGGATTGCCTGAGTTATCCCTCAGACAACACAAATTTGGAGTAAATCCTTTGAAATTAAGGTGTTGTAGTTCTGGTGACTGTAAATGCAGACTTAAGCACAATACAATTGTTCTTAGCCAACACCTGCAATGTTTGGCGAGTATATAATAAAGTTTGCCTTCATGGTGAGGCTTAGGAGATTGACATGCAGACTGATATCAAAATGGATGGTGCTGCCCTTCATCTTGCATATGCATGTCCCCCTTTTCCTTTGCACTGGCATGGTACTCGTGACTTTGCCATCAAGCAGGTCAGCAAGCTGATCTGGTTGAAAACTTGCCCTAGAAAAACAGAAGATAGTTTTTCAGCTGGGTCAGTGGGCTGATCCAGCTGACGATCGGATAAGCATGAGCACTCCCTTTCCAGCATCTGGGCTTAGTGAAACCATGCTCTGAGATGCAGCTGTGGCTATGCAGAAAGTAAAATATGAATGTGCCCAGGAAAATTTGAGGCAAAACCCAAGACCATGCTGTACTGACAGGAGAAGCCATCAAGGTAATTCAATATATTAAGACTAATGGGCAAATTGTCATGATGATATGTGCCAGGGAAGCTCAAAGAAGCAGTCTGAACCATCAATTCTTCATGAGAAACACAAATATTACATTGACTGCTCAGCTAGTGTTCAGGGAGATGCATCAAGTGTTAGTGACTTCTCAGTTCTAGCTGTGCTTTTGGCACTTGGCTGCTGCCAGTGCACTCACAGTGTGAAGGTAATCTTTGCAGTGCCTCCAGGGGTTCATGGCTCTGGATCTCCTCCCATTTAGCTCAAACCAGCACATCAATGCTAGCCATAAAACAGTTGGTGCCTATGAAGTTGGGATCGCCCGCATATGGATCAAGTAATTTGGTACTTCAGAACACACACAATTTCTTTATTGTGACTCGAATAAGAGGATCCTAGCCTTGCTGTCCTTGCAGATGGAAATTCAAAAGGAGACATCTAAAATTGCAGGCTCAGAGATGCGTGTGTGTATGTGCAGATTTTGAATTGCATGGTTTGATCACCCTTTTTTTTTTTTTATTGCTGTGCTCAGAGAAATTACATCACTTGGAGACCAGAAACTTCTTTCTTCTTTTTAAATCAGCTCAGAATTGCTCCCAGAAAGTTTTTTTGGCAGAACAGGACAGAGTTTTGTGTTCTTCACACAGTCATCTCAGCTCATGAATGTGGCCTTAAGGCTGAACTGTTCCTTTTTTATACGTCTATATACAATACTCAAGCAAACACAATGGAATGGCATATTGGAAAGCTTTTAGTATCTTGCACCACTTAGCACAATCTTTTTAGCTGTCTGCATTGTTTACTTATCCTCCTGCACCACTAACAGTAAAAGCCTGCAGGAATTCTTTTTGTCTTTCTTTCCCTTCCTCTTTTTTTCCCCCTCCAGCAGCACTGCAGACACAGTAGCACAACCAATTCAAAGAAAAACAAACCAAAGCAACCTCCAAATTCCATACCTCTGCAGGGCAAGCTGCTTGTGTGAAGCTGAAAAAGAGCCAGAGCATACAGCAAGAAGGCTGGGATTTCATCCAGTCTGACAGAAACTCTGAGGCTTCACTGCAGCACTTTGTGCAGATGCAGCAGCATCCCTCTGACTGGGTCCATGTGAAATGCTAACAGAAGAGTCCCCAGAAGGAGGATGCCCATGCATTTGTGTCACTGCACCCTTGCTTTTTAGTTACAACTCTCTCAGGAAACCAGGTATGCTCTACAGGCTTTTAAACAGTTTTTATTCTTTAGCATGATGCCTAATTTCCAAGGGAAGGGTAAGCTGCATGGGAACGGGGAAGACCGATGAGAAAAAAAAGGTCTCCAAGAAGGGTCATTCCCCCCACCATGGAGTGCTGGTAGTCAGGTTTCTTGTGGGAGGAAGTGCAGGAAAAAGAGCCTGAGCAGAGGTGGCTGGGGCATTTGCCTGGATGCAGACTGGCAGGGAGGTTTCTGGTGAGATCTGTGTGACAGCTTACAAGTGAGTAGCAGCTGTCGCACATTTTGGTGCTTGCCTGAGGACTGATATTTGTGGCTTGATATTTGTTTGTCAGCTTGTGTGTCAGAGCAGAAGGCAGGGGAGCGCTGCTGGTCAGGTAGGAAAGAAGCTTCAGGATGGTGTGTGCTGGGTAAAGGAAACACTGAAGATTATAGCATACCCATTTGCACCAGTGTGACTTTGCTGTGACTGCTCTAAGCAGTAGAGTAATGCTGACAAAACTGTGAACAGGATTTGGCCTTAGAATGTGAAAATTGGAAGATATTGGCAGAGGCCCCGGAGGGCTGCTGGAAGCTACTCTCTGGATGTATAAATGCATGTGTTTCTAAAGAAGTCTGTGCTGGTTGCTGGATAGCCATCTGAAGCCCTACAAGCGTGCATCACCTTTCATAGGAAACAAAGAGTCTGATGCGTTTCAGACAGCCCCCCCACTGAATTATTCAAGGCAACTAAATAACTACAGAGCTCCACTGAGTTACAGAAAACTGCAAAACTGGCTCACTTCCTTGCCTTGAATTGATGCTATTTCCTTTTTCTGAATGCTACAATATAGCAACAAATGGGTGCCTTGGAGCAATGCTCAAGACAATTGGAGAAAAACAGAAAACAAAGTAAAATGAGGATGGAAGGGAACTGGCATAAGACCATCAGAAAGGTTCAGACTGAAACACAGATTGCTGCTAGTTGTGGGGAAATGACGGCATCTGAAATAGAGCATGCTTTGTGCCCTGTTGTGTCTTCAGAGCTAGTGCTTGTCCAAAAATGCTAATCTGAAGACAGCACTACCTAAAGGAAAGCAGAAAAGCACAAAGGCTGAGTGTTGTTACAGTGACTACTTCATGCGCTGGGTTTATTCCAAAGCAGGCGATACAAACCATGCGTACCATCCACACTGGCTCTTCTGCACCCTTTTGCTTGCTCAGCATCATCATTCTTGTCAGATCTTCCCACTGTGCCAGATCTGAAGCTGGTATATGTACCAATGCTTCTAAATGTCCTTTTCCCAGAGCTGCCAGGCTGGGGGGAGCAGCCTGTCCCCATTAGAGCAGCCCTATGGAAATATTCCTTTCCCAATGCTGACACAAATTCCCATGAATAGGTGGGAAACAGGCACTGAACCAGCCCCTCACCTCTCCCTGACACCACACCAGTACTTTGTGCATGGGGGGACAGGCAGCCACAAACCCCTCAGTGCCAGAGGACTATTTGAGAGCAGCCCACTGATTGCTCTGTGTCTGCTTTACCAGCAGCTAATGAGCATCCCAGATGCTCCTTAGCATTCCATGCATGGAGGTGGGATACTGCTTCTGAAGATGGAGACAGCCAATGTTCTAATCAGAAAAAAACTGTGTCTATAAACATAGAACATTTACCTTTGCTGAATTACCTTTCCTTTTCCAGAAAGGATAATTCACTAAGAAATGCATGGCTGGACTGAAAACAAACAATGAGATTACTACCAGAAATCACAGGGAGAAGTGCAATATGAGTCTCATGCAGGAGCAGAAATGCTTTAAACAAGTTGGTTTGGGGTTTTGTTATGCAGAGTTAAAATGTTCGTAAAAAATCACGGTCAGTTTGCCAGGAAATTCTATTGTTTATCTCGTGATTTATTCAGTGTTGTGATTAACAACTTTGTGCTGTTGATCTGGCTTATCTATTTTCCTTTAACAAAACCAACAAAAGGTAATCAATGCAGAGTGGCGTGTGTGTGTGTGTGTGTGTGTGTGTGTGTGGGCGTGTGTGTGTGTGAGACAAAGTTTTGCTGCTGAATCTTTCTAATGCAACACTGATGATCATGAAACTCATTAAATTTGGAAAGGCCCAGTTTTAAAAAAGGAAAAAAAAAAAGGAAAAGGAAAAGAAAAACTGCTGTCACAACAAATGCTTTATTTTTTCCTTTATGTTTATATTTTGATCATAGAATCACAGAATAGTTAGGGTTGGAAAGGACCTTAAGATCATCAAGTTCCAACACCCCTGCCATGGGCAGGGGCACCTCACACT
>WYDI02026619.1:0-15090 GCA_009867235.2 Psittacus erithacus | reverse complement strand
AGAAGCTGCATGGAGACCTCAGAGCAGCTTCCAGTATCTGAAGGGGGCTACAAGGATGCTGGGGAGGGACTCTTCATTAGGAACAGTAGTGACAGGATGAAGGGTGATGGGTTCAAACTGAAACAGGGGAAGTTTATATTGGATCTAAGGAAGAAGTTCTTTACTGTAAGGGTGCTGAGGCACTGGAATGGGTTGCCCAAAGAAGTTGTGAATGCTCTGTCTCTGGCAGTGTTCAAGGCCAGGTTGGACAGAGCCTTGGGTGCCACAGTTTAGTGTGAGGTGTCCCTGCCTGGGGTTGGAACTGGATGATCTTAAGGTCCTTTCCAACCCAAACCATTCTATGATTCTATAGTGAGCTGTACTTTGGGGATCTATCTGTGTTTCATGCAACACTGTGTATCTGTGAATGTCAGAACTGGGGCTGAGGCACTTGAGTGATTCACTGTGGATCTGACCAGGGAAAGTTTCTTTTGCCAGATTCCCACTGGCAGCTTTCCCAAGCTAAGTGCTACTCAACCAGCCTCTTGTAAACTTTACACACAGCAGCTGCCCTCACTTGTTCCCTAACAAGAGTGGAGTGTGGCCGAGGCTAACACAAAGCCCTGCAATCTTCCTGTCTCTCTGCTATGGAACAAATGATGCAAAAAGAGTCCTGCAACTCCATGCTCTTTTGAAGGATCAGCTGGATGCTCCCATTGATGGCACCACTCCATGCGGCTGAGACTGTTTTCATGTCTTTGCTTTCCTGAGATAATATATAGGAGCCGAATTCGGAGCTCAACAATGAAAAGGACAAGACAATCATTCAGAACTGGACCGAAGGGTCAGCATCTGCCCGGATGTATGTTCTGTCTTTAGTCAGGCCAATCTCCAGAGTCAGGAGCATAGAGAAATACAGGCAGACTTTTATAGCCCAGTTCTTGTTGCAGACACTGGGACCAATGCCACCAGCTCTGAGTGCACTTGAACCAGTGCTAAAGTAAACGGAGCATGTGCACAAGAAGAATAAGGCCAGGATTTCCCAAATGTCACTGGGTGTAAAAGAGCTAGATGTCATTTAAACTGTATGACTTAGTGGCACAAACCATGCTTGTATGCATTTGGTACAATAAGAACCAGCTTTAACATAAAAAACCCCACATATTCTACTGTAAAAGACAGCATAGTGTTGATGGTGCCTCTCAATCAATATCCCAAAATGTTATGTTTCACAAACATTTACAGTATATAAAATGAACTATTGATAATGCTATAGCACCTTTCAGACTGGATCTGGCAGTTTTATAGATTAAGGGAAAAATGAAGTAGATGAGACCCAAAAGTTACAATGTGAAGCATATGCAGTAACTTTGTGAAGATGTGAAAGAACCATGAAAGGACCTCAAAGCTCCTTAGGTAACAGACTGACTTCATACAGGCTTTGCTAGAACAGGCTGTTTAGTTTCCATTCCTGCACTTCATCCAAGATAAGATGGAAGCAGAAAACTTTGACAGATCCTTGCAAATCAAAAGAGCAAAATAGAACTTTATTTGGGATCAGAAAAGAAATATTAAATAAGACAGAAAATGAAAGAAACTTGCTGGAAGGGCAACAAATTGGTCCATGTTTTAACTTGAATAAAAACCTTAATATCAAGGTATAAATGTAGGTTAATAGATATCACTCATGGTTAATAATTAAGCAACAGCAACTTTTCCTATTGATCTCAAGTGGCATGTAAATACCATGGTAATTGGTGTACTACACATCCAGAGCTAACTGCTTGGATAGATAAGAGCTTTGGAGAGCTGCCTTAAATTGGGTTTATTCTGTAGCATCAAAGAATCATAGCCTAGCTGAGCTGAAGTTAGTTTTCAGGGTGATTCTTAGACAATAAAAAGAAAGATACTTTATAAACACATCATAGTCATAGCACAGTTTCACTGTGAAAGCATTTTGCCTGTAGCAAGCAACGCTGTTCTTTAAGTGAAGCTGCATCTGTAGTGAGTTCAAACGAGCACAGAGCTGAAAAGGAGAGAGAGCTCTGACTCCAATCAAATGAATGACTGTTTTGGCTTCATAATATGTTTTCCAGCCCTAACTTTAATCTAAATCAAATGCCCATCTTTCTTGCTGTTCCTGCAATGCAACCGCAGCACATGCTTAAGTATAGGAAAATTGCAAGTGCCTAACTACATCAAATTGTACTCCCATCTAGTCTGGAATCTACATCAGGCAGAGGAGAATACCTTCTGTTTCAGCAGAAAGAAACTATTCTCCATCACTAATTCATTTAGAAACTATTCCATGGATCTAGCCAAACAGCTGCTGGGCATGGAGATCTGGACAACCAAACAGGTCTTTTCTGTTTCTAAACTTGGAATTCTTTCCCCCACGCAGCACAGGAATGTCAGAGACTCTATACAACGCTGTGCTAGCAGGTCTGGCACCTACCAGGTAGAGAAACTCTGCTGGCAAACTATTTGGATAGCAACATCCCTTGGGGTATTATCTGTGCCATACGACTCTCACTATATATTAGCTGTCCATGGCATACAGACCCCATCATGTCCCAAGCACAATGAAAATTGTCCTTGTTTAGCTGTCAGCTGAATGGACAGTCCTAAAAGGGGGAATTTAATTTTAAAGCAGTGTGTCTTCACAACCTCCTGCAACAGCAAATGTGCAGGTCAGTGACAAGCTGCTTAAAGAAGCTTTTCACTTCAGTGGTTAAAGCCCTGCCATTCCCACCATTTTAATGTCACAGCCCTGATCTGCCACTGCTTTTCCCTTTGGTGTCCTCACACCATGAGACAAGCTTCTGTGGAGCTCATGAGATTTGCATAAGCTGCGTGTGTGCAAAACTTTGATGTGCACTGTCTTCACTACCACTGGTTATAGGAAAAGGTGGCAACAAGTCAATCAAAAGCTGGTTAATTCAAATGAAACCCAGCTTTTGGTGTTTAATGCACCCTGTTCTATTTTGTTTGTCATTATCTCTCCAGACCAGTGACTCAGCCCTGTAAAACTGTCAGCTTGATCACAGTGTTGACACTTGATACCAGCAGTTCGGCTTCCATAGACTCTATTTATGCCTCCTGTCCTATCCTTTCAAACAGCCCAGCAAGATAAATGAACCTCAGACTATGAAATACCATAAAAACTTTCACAACATAATGCAAACTCTGCCTTTTAGCCTTAAACCGGTGATGTAGCAAACTGAACTGGCTTCAGCAAAGAACTTCAGGAATGACCCAATGCCTTGATGTTTCCATGCAGCTTTTCCTGCCTCAGGTGGTCACCCATCACAGTTGTATTTGAGCATTTATCACACAGTAAGTATTGCTAATAGCAGAGTCCCTCGTGTATCTCCTGATGCCTGTAGCTCCACACACTTGTACTGATACAAGATCTGCAATAGGTAGTTTTTAACATTTAAACAGAGGACTAGGATGTGCCTGATGCTGTGAAGAGCATCCTGAAGCTCGAGACATTACTCTGAACTACTTCCATTAAGTGATCAGTACACAGAAAAATAGAGTAAATGCCAAGCCACTGCCATGGGATCTGATTCAAAGTCCATTCACTTAAATGGAAGCCTTTCCAACGACCCCATTTTGCTTTGGAGGATGAAAATGGTCATTAGAAAGATAAATTCTATGGTTGTTTTAACTAACAAGAGGAGATGGAAAGTAGCCAAGTTCCCAACACTCATGAGCTGTTATATAGATTAGACTTTCTTAGTCATGATTAAGTTATACCTTACCACTCAAACAGTCCCCATGGCATTGAAAAGAGCAAGATAGTGCTTAAATGAGGACAGATACAGAATCATAGAATCATAGATTAGTTTGGGTTGGAAAGGACCTTAAGATCATCCAGTTCCAACACTCTGCCATGGGCAGCGACACCTCATACTGGACCACTTTGCTCAATGCTCTGTCCAACCTGGCCTTGAACACCACCAGGGATGAAGCATTAACCATTTCTTTGGACAACCCATTCCAGTGCCTCACCACCAGTAAAGAACTTCTTCCTTATATCTAACCTGAACTTCTCTGTTTAAGTTTAAACCCAGCACCTCTTGTCCTATTGCTACAGTCTCTGATCTGTAAGAAAATGCAACTACACAAATACAGAGGGGAAAAGAAGGAAAAACTGGAGGGAAACCAGTAACTTGTTTTGCAACCAGACCAGGCTATTTAAAGGAATGAACAAATTCCTCTTCAGAACTGACAGTGTTTAAAGGAATGCAAAAGGCCCCAGCTTAACTTAGTGAAAGCAGAACCATTTCGACCCCCTGATTCAGTTGTTGTCTCCTGGTTTAGGTGATCCCATTCTCATCGGCGCCTTGACAGGATGTAGAAAATAATTACAAATGAAAAGGTTATTCATAATTTTTAAATGAGTTAATTAGTAAACCCCGCCAGAGTCACTCATTACAGTAATTAATAATTGATTATACTTGAAATTAAACACAATTTTTCATCAAAATCTAATTAAAGAGCTGCCTTTTTGCTTGTTGATTAGAACTCTGACTCTGGTAGAGACAATCTTGGCTAAATATGTTTATGCTGAAGTGAAGCATCGAGTTTGATTTTTAATAATTGATAGTTCCTTTAGAAATTAGTAATTATGACCCATAATTACAGCAGTTCAACCTGATCAGCATTCCTGGCTCCTCGCCAGCCATCCATGGAGCCTTTCAAAGGCCATGGAATTCACCTGGATTTAAAAACAGGATGGGGAAAGCACTCAATGGACCTACCTTTTAACCACATTAACTGGGATTTTAAAGAGGAGCTTGAGCTTTTCAGGGCTCTGGAAAAGGGGTTTGAGTTGGGGAATACCGAGTGGCATTCCAAACTCATCTCCATCTATCAAACAGCACACACCTCCTCTGTCGGAATGAGCAGGCACCGCTACTTTGAGTTATAACAATACTCCTCTGACACCCTGAGATAATGTCCAAAGGAACCATGTTCAGGGCATAAGGAGAATAGGAGACAAATGAGAAAGGTGAGTCCAAATGTACATAGCAAATGATGAAAGTTGAGTGCATATTTCATCAAACTGCTGCTGATTTCAGCTTGGTTAATTAATCATTCTGGCTCCTCTTCCAGGAGCACATAAAAGAGACTGGAGTATGATGCAAGGCAGGAGTGGAAAAGTATCAGTCATTAAAGAAGTGTACATAAAAGGAACAGAGGAATAGCAATCCTTTGTGGTGGTGCTAATTATACTCATGTGAAATGAAAGCAAAAAATCTTTCGATCCAGGCTCAGATTTGTAATTCTAACCACAACCTTTTATAGATCATTAGTGTACAGGAAGTCAGAGTGAAATCAAACAGGCTCATTTGTGCCATGAGAAATGGGCTTTTTTCTTACCCATGATCACATCTGTAAGCGTCTGACAACTAGAGTTTGCACCGTGGACATTTTAAACATAAGTCTAAGAAAGGGACCTTTGAGAGACATTTATAACACAAATATCACATCTAACTGAAGGCAAATTAATGGTAACACCCCGACTTTACAAGCTGAAAACCACAATTTTCACTTCTAACAGTTCAATTACTTTTCCAACAACCGCTGAGAATGATGTTTTGCAATGAACACTGACAACCCTTATAAACCAAAGGAATTCAGGCCATGCAGAGCTCAAGAAAAATCCCCTCTTCACCACCCCAACTTCTCCTAGTCCAAAAAGGCCCCGCTGGACTCCTGGCTAAAATCAGTCCTTCTCCACCCTCCCAGTCACCCCTGTAAACATCAGTATAGTTGGTGAAATGACTAGCATGGGGCACCAAAAGATAGAATAAACCTGCATTTTTTTGTATAAGCATCCTGGTTCTGACCCTGTCCTATCAAAGTCAGTGATGGAGAACTCCCATGGACCTGGATGTGGCTGGGACACAGACTTCACTGCTTGCTTTAATGGGTTCTGCTGGTGGATTTGTCTTACTCCAGGTACGCTTTCCTCTATGTAATATAATGTAACCAGTCCATGCCACTGAAGGGAGCACTCAGGTTTTATTAAGCTCCCCTGGCTCTATGTTCTTCATGACATATGTTATGCTCCCTATCATAGAACTGCGACCACAATTAAGCCAACAGAGACCTTATATCCCCATCCCTTTGTATCACAACCTGACCCTCTACTTCCCAACCATTAGCATTATGAGTGGAGAAATGGAAGAAAAGCAAAGAAATAACCAACAGAAATAAGCTTACCTATGAAATACGCCAGCAGAATCACCAGCGTGACTGAGATGACAATGGCACTCAGGGCAGCACATTTCCAGTTACAGTACTTATAGGGTTTCTTCAGGTTAAAGGCAGGCCTAGAGAAGGTACTTCTGGGAAGGGGTCTAGGGGGAGGTGAGTACACAGTGCTGGACGTCAAGGGATATCCCGGCGACGTTGTACAAAAAAGGGGAGAAGTGCCTCCAGGTTTGAACAGGAAGTGCCTGAGGGAAGAAAGACCAACAGCAAGTGATTCTTCATACCAGTCCAAGCTGAGGGAGATGTGGGGTGAGAGGATGGCGACTGCTGCCGGGACGAGGAAAGCAGCTCCACACAATGCTGGCTACGGACATGGATGGCATGCACGGAAAGAGAAAGAATCAAAATCAAACTCGAGTCACACAGAGTAAAGGCAAACAAAAGAGAACGAAAAACCACAGTGCCAACAATGCCACAGAGAACTCTTCAAGGGCTGGAGTTCCCTCTGTGGAACAGCTGGCGTTAGAGAGAGATGAATACCCCAAGCACAGCTACGACAGACTGGTGGCACGGGCAGCACCGGGGGCCTGCTCACACTCCCATAGAAATTCCCTATGGAGACTGAAGGGAAGCGTAGGTCGGATTAAAGAGGGGAGGGTGTTTACCAATTCATTGATCACTGCATGACAGCGTTTTTGGGGGATGACATTGGTGAATGGAGATGGGGAAAGAGAGCTTAAGCCATTCCATAGCACCCAAATTGTCACAGAGGGGAATATTCACACTGTCCCCACTTGGCAAATTTAAGCGTGGGACAATGGCACGGCTAAAGGCATCAAAGCCCAGAACTCAAGTCCTGTGTATGGCTGGTAGGGAGAGGCCCCTGCTTGCAGAAATCAGTCCAGAGCACCTCAGTTTGATGCCTGCCTTTAGAAAGTGTGAATAACTGTCAAAGGCAACAGCGTTTCCTGTCCAGTGACACGTTGGGAGGCACCATATTTTGCCCATCATTACAAACGCAGCCTGAGAGCCAGCCTATGAGGACCTTGGGTGAGGCTCATGAAAGTCAGCACAAAAAGAACCCACTGCAGTCCATGAGCTCCTGAAATGAGATGTCCCAATGGGAGTTCTCTCCAGAGGAATCCTAAATGAGAAACTTAATTTTGGTGGGACATCATGAAATAGGAGGCATTCAAATTGCAGGTATGAAACTTGAGGAAACAGATCTGACTCGCCTATCACCATGCTGATGTGAAGCCAAAATGCAGTTTGCAAGGACTGAGGAACAGCCCTAGTGCAGTTTGCACATTCTGCTGTGGTTTACAGGGCCAGATTTGCAGGCAGCATAGATGCAATCAGCATGGATCCATGGGAGTCAGTCAAGCCAGTGGGTTATCCCAGATGAAGACGTGACTCTTATTTTCCCCTCGAAGCCACTTGTCACAGGGGGAACTGTCACATGCAGCAATATCACCATGCAGAAAAGCCATTGATTCATGCAAAATAAAGAAACACATAATTCTCCCAAGTAGGTGTTTGTAGTATTCCAGCCATGGGTTTATTGGTACTCCAAGCATGACTGCTGAGCAGTAGAGAATGAGTCATTATTTCCACTAATGCTCTACATCAAAACATTCCCTTTTATAAAGACTCAGATATTATCCTGTGCTTTGGAAAGTATTTAGGCACAGATGTATCTGTTCAGAGCAAAGAGGTACCTGCAGTGTTCAAGAACACCAATTAGAACTTCAGTTAATGATAGCTATCAAATTAGAAAGTACCAGCACAACAAGGTCAACAGTTTTGGCAGTAAGTGTCAAGTTAAAATTAGAAGTTAAGTGACCAAATGTTAGGTAAAGAAAGATGCCAGAGTGGGTGGTTAAGTCAAAAACAAAGGCTTGGCTTCCACACACCACTAGCAGACACTTGTAAGATAAGATATGTGGCAAATATCAGTTTAACAATGAAGTATCAGGCTGCTGGCACAATAATGGTTTAAGATTTTTAAGGAAATTAACTTAATCTTAGTTTATATGAGACTCAAAATTGCTGTAGGTACTCTTGCTAATGAAATGACTTTCAAAACAAGGGAAAAAAAGCAAGCAGCATGCTGTGGCTCACTAGCATATTAGTGAATCTGCCATTAATAGGGACAGGACACAATGCTCCAAGCCCCAGAACCTCAGTTTTAAAGTCACTTTGGAAGAGGCGAGCAATGGTGTTGCCCTTAAACATCATTGATATGACCAAATGCTTTCATGCAAGGATCATAATGACTGTACAGTAAACAGGAAGACCACGGAAGTGTCACATACCCATCATTGTAAGCACCGTCATGTCGGGAGGAGGTGAGAATGTCCATCTCAATGAGGTTGTCCTGCAATGTCTCTAGGAATGTCTGCTTTGCTATGTTTCTACATACATATGGAAACATGAATGAAGCCAGTGAGTCATGCATATATGAAGTGTGATCTTATAAACCACAATGGTTATAGTGCAGTTGTGCATGGAATTAGAATGATGGACCATATATTTATATGTATAAGATGCTACACATATACATATATAGCTTCTAAGAGTGCTCACTTCTCCCTTTATATATATGCATATACACACATATAAGCACACATGCCCATGTGCATGTGTAAAATAAGCTGATGTATTTGTTCATTTCACGTTATTTATTGCCAGTGACACACAAAACTGGATTCAGAAGAGCAGATTTCAACCCAGAAAACAGCTCTAACCTTGCTAAACTCCTGCATCCATCTTATTGTTCCTTTGAAAGGGCACAGCACAGCATCCATAGCCCACTGTGGTAGTACTTCCATCTAACATCCGCATGGATTTCCAGTGAAAATCTGCCACTCCTTTGCTTGTTTCAGTTTTCCATTTGAGAGCTTTAGAGTTACCAAATTGAATCATTCCTTTTCCATTGTGGAGCAATCATTTGCTATTTAGAAGTTTCAAAATGCCCAAGAAGAGCATTCCAAGTAAAAGTCTCTCAGTGATAAGCAGATAAAAGCTGGAAAATAGCTATGCTGTAATCCAAATTCCAATATCAGAGTACTGGCTGTAATATGACTAATACAGGCAAGAGATATTTAGGGTCTGCAGGTGCAAAAGCCTGGTTTTGGCTTTGCATACAACAGTGGCATTTTGCAATCCCTGGCTCCCCTGGCAGGTGCTTTGATGAGTCACATTTTGGTCTACATATATTAAATGGATTTGTACGTTTGGAGGGGAATGGAAGGAACATAGAGAATTAAGTCAGTAGCACAGCTGGGAACAGACTGTGTCTTTCTCACCTTCAGGCTTGTTTCTCAAGACCTGGCAAAAGAACATTCTTGGCTTTGCTCATGTCTGTTTTCAGCATCAAAACTGAATCTGGGCCTGAATGTGAATCAGTTCCCAGGCCGAAACTAGCACCAGGAACATAGCAGCATTGTGACATGTTATCACTTAGGCAGGATTAAACGCTTACAGGATACAAGTGACATGATGTGAACTCAAATGAGAACTCCTGTGTCAAAGAAACTGGATTCAGGTAACATGCTATATCAAGAGAAACCAGCCCTGTCACATTATACAAGTCTTGATACCATCTCTTCTAAATCATCCTCAACCTTCATTTTCATTTCTACCTCCTCCTCTTCCTGCTGCTAATGCCAGCACTTGTTTAGCTCAACTCACTGCTTTTGGAGGCCTTTGGGCTGTTTTGACAGAATAGATCTACTCCTTGATCTGAAGGAAAGTAAAATGACTCCTATTTGTAGCTTTGGAGTAAAGTGGATCGACATGCATGAGCTGTGTGCCATAGCATTTGAGACATCAATCCATCCCCAAGTGTTTGCAGCTTCCTCACATTCCCTGGGAATGCAGGAAAGGTTGGATGTTGAATTCAAGCCAGGAAGAAGCAATGTGTGTGCATGCACTGAGCATTGAATGGGTAAGAGGCAAGGCATCTAGCAACACACCAATCAATACAAGTTCATCAGGAGTTAAAATCCATGTCAAGCCCGTTCCATGAATTTCAGTTGTCAATAAAACAGGGTTAGATAATCATATCATGTATGGTTTTTCAACAGAGAGGTTGCTGGGTCATCAGGGTGATGAATGTCCTCCTCTCTGAAGGCTGGGCAGAGTCTGCTCCCTTGGACATTACCTGTGAATAGCTGCCTAGTTACACAACACTCTCCCTTCTCATTATGAGCTGCGGTGGCAGAAGCTGACCTTACAAGATTACCACATGAAATTCCCTGGGAATGCAAAGCTGTTGGTTTGTCAGCTAGGCGTCCATCTAGTTGGCATTTATTTGCTCCTGCAAGGTCAAGTGTAAAGGAACAGAAAGGAGGCCGCAGAAGAAGGAAGAATTAGGAATAAATATGGGAGGAGCTGACTTACCTTTCAGGAGTGACTGCTGAGAAAAGATCTTCTCATCAGAACCTTGGTAATATATTGCTTTTAAAGCAACAAAAAAGGGAGCAGAGAGGAAAAGAAAGAGGAGAAACAGAGAAAAGGGAGTAAAGGGAAACTAATGAAAAGGAGGGACAGAAGAAAAGGGAATTTTCCTCTTGGAACACAAAAAGTTCTTAGATACAGGATACGCTGATGGTGGCAGGCATGTACTTGTGCTCCATATCTTTGCTTGCCTTTCAGTGTGGGTATTTCCAGGCAGTGACAAATCACCCTAAATTCCCAGTTCTGAATACTGCCTGGAGCCCAGGGCAGTCAAAATGAGTGATAAAACTCTAACTGTAGGCACGTTGCACAGCCTGTGACAATCCCTGTTTAAAAGATGCAGCTTTTTCTTCATGTTTTCTCTCTCTGTTGACTAATATGGGATTTAAAAAGGAACAGCTATTCAATGGAAATACAATTCCATTTTTGACATGAGATTACTCTAATCTCCTATTGCTATACTTCAAAGGCCTTAATTCTTGGATTAATGTCTCATTTTTTTACTGTTGGACATTTTATTCTCTAAGGTGAAGGTTCTCACAATGTTTGCAGTGGGGAAGGTCATCTTCATGGAAGAGATGGAACTGAGTATCCAAGTTTGCTAAACAGCTCTGAAGCTTGGTATTTGGCGGCTATCAAATTCCAGCTGAAGGAAATGGAAGACCTCTGCATGCTGGAAGAGCAGGCTATGGAAGTGGAGATTTGTCACTGATTCACTGCTCAATACATGCAGCCCAGCCTCTTTGTATTGTAACACCATTAGAACACATTTTATGTTCTTAATGTTGTCTCATGAAGGAACAAAAGCCTGTCAGTCATGCTCCATAAATGTGCTCATTTGCTGTTTGGCATGAAATCAGACATTCTTTTCCAACATGATTGTTGTCTGAAGGGACGCTGGGCAAAATGACACCATCAGTGTGTCTAAAACCAAATCAATCTTGAATCTACCTGTTTTCTACCTAATGAATTAAAAATGGCTAATTTGAGGATCAATTACAAATGTGACTAATTTGTGATGCAAGTGTAATCATCAGATGATGCAGAAGATCTCTTTGTGCACGTAGACCTCCGGCTGTGGTTAACAGCAATATATGACCAACCCAACTTGTAGAATGAAACTCTGCTTCAGATCTTGAGAAGTTTCCATTCACAATGGTCTCATGGGGAGTCTTTAAGGATGTACTCACTTCAATTTAACAGGAACAGTCCAGGACTACCCAGATAATTGTTCTACCTATGAACTCCTGCATTTAGTAAGATGTGGTAAAGCTGTCTCTCCCTCCCAAATTACCAACAGCATTGGACAAATGGGAGCAGGATGTTTTCAGTGAAGAGCTCTTATCTATCTCTGACATTCCTCCACTGACCCAGCAGCAAGGCCATTCCTTCTCAGTTGAAAGGTTCTGAGACACTCCAGTCAGATGTGAGGATGCCTTGACACTATTAAATCAGTGTATTACCTCTTCTCCAAAGAATTCACAACCTGGTTTAGAAGGCGGCACAGGGTTTCCTCCATAGTTATAGATTATTCACAAAAGGGCTGCAGGAGTGGGGCCTAAGTATTTCTTAATGGCTTTTTTTTTTTCTTGTTTCTCAAAAGAAATAACACATAAAACCCAATGCTTGGGTAAATATACTTAAGAACTAATAACACAATATAATTATTGAAACTGTTGCCAAATCACACTTGCAGTACTTGCTTATAATTTTGCCTTAATCTTTTGGATGCAGTTTTTAGTTGAGCCTTTTTAATAAAGCAGTCGTGGAGAAATGAATTATCCTTCAATACCCTGAAATGTGATGTTGAGGTCTGCTTGGGAAGTTTCAGAGGGCCAGCAGACATAGCTCATCCTCAGACGTGCTCATTCTTACAAACCACTTTCTTAGCAGGAGCTGGCAAAGCTGGTACATTTTGTCCCAGGACCTCAATGAGATTCACACAAGCAGGGATGTGACAAATTCATGGCTCAGTTTTCACTTATTGTGTGTTGCTGTCTAAAATCATTGTTGTTGGTTTGAGAAGTTAAGACAAATGAGGGGGAAAAGGCAGATAAGTAAGTGCATCGTGTTTGGCTTTGAAGACTTCTCTCCAGACAGAAAAAGACACCACATATGGCAACTAATGACTCCAGCATCTCCAGTGGTTTCTCAGTAGAAAAGGAAATGGTGAAGCAAAAGCTCTGGAGGATGCCAAAACTGAGTTTCAAGTGGGACAGCAAGAAGTGGAGCATTCACCATCAGATGGGAGGACTGAGGCAAAGGGAGGATGACAGCTCCCTTTTCCAGGACCTACATAGGACCTAACTGAAGTGATAAACTAGAACAACTTTGTGTGTCCTTGCTGTACCCTTCATGTGTGGCATAGGTGGAAAAGAATTGAAGAGCTAAATGGGAACATCACTAGTTGACTGTTGCCCTGGTGAAACCTGGTGTTTCATGCTTGTTAGAGCAATGCTGTAGGGTACTAATGTTGCAGCCAACCTCTCCTCATCAGGTAAAACAAGATCAAGCTCCTAAATGATGTACTACAGAAATACCTGCTTGATGAGGCACAGCTAGAGGGCTAAATCTTTTCAATGTATTGACTGATTTCAGTTTCTTAAATAGGATATTGATTTATCCTACCACATAGAAAGAAAAGACATTAAAGGAAAATAAAAGAAAGAAAACCAAGAACATTTTAATCTATGCCTCCCCATTTTAAATGAGGAAAATAACCTTATGAGCAGCTGTTAAAGACAACTTTTTGAGTTTAGGAAAGAAAAGCAATTTCCCCTTCTCCTAGTCCAAATAAAAAGACACAAGGAATAATAAATACAGCTCAAAATACATAAGCCAAACACCAGGTCATAAAGTGAATAGTTAGCTATACAGATGAGAGTGTTTTCCAGACATCCTTAGCACACACAGTCAGAACGTCGCGATGTAGCAAAGAAAATGACTTACCTGGTCTCCAGTGGGATGTTGCTGTTGAGTAACCAGTTGTCCTGAGCATGGGCTGGCTCTTGAGCACTGGCTGGTTGTTCTCCAGAAAGAGAGTGGTCCGTAGGAGCTGGGCTGGGATTGCTGCGTGGAGTGAAGTTCCCTCTGTTTAGGGAATTGATGGAGGCCGCGTGGTGTTGATTTGGGGTGTGAGCATGAGATATTGGAGGTGGTGGAGTTCGAAGCCTCGAATGATTTTGAAGATTTGGAGGATGATCTAAAACGTAAGGACATATCTTTAAGGTTCCTGATTTGAGTTGTTCCATATGGCACTCATTTATGCGCAGGCACTTGAGGAAGGCTGGGATGCCACTTATCCTATATCAAACTCAAACCTTGTTCCATATGCTCTAATGACATATGTATTGATCCCCCAGCCAGCTAGAAAAATAGCTGGCTTTCACGCCCAAAAGTTCTGAGAGCTTAAAGCACTTCAAAAAGGCCATCCTGACAGCCAAGTTAACTCCGATGAACAACCACAGGTTGCAAAGTGCAATCTATCTGTGACACTGATTTGTGATAAAGCCTGAAAAAATACAAGCAGCCTGGATAGATTACACTTGAGAGCAAGGTTATGATGGATATACAGCACCCAGTGAAGTTTGTTCTGCCAGTTTTACCCAAGAACTTTCCATAGTTAAGTCAACAACAAGCCTGAGAACACATTAAATCATAGATGGGAGTTTAAGGAAAGCCATAAAACTGTGTCAGGGTTATACAATTTAACAATATCCAATAGTTTGTACTGTGAAGAGATGTACTCAAATGGAGTAAAAAATGCATGCGGCATAAAAACTTGAGGTGTCAGGAAAATGAAACAACATATGGTGAAGAAAGATAGAAAGATCAGTGATAGGGCTATTTTGAGTAAAACTCCTAGTATTTGTTAGCCAGGAGCCTGAGGGAAGACAAACACTTAGGAAAGATCAAACTAGTGCTGCTTATATTGGTATTATTATTATTATCTTTTAACTAAAATCAAGGGTTTTGTTTTTCACGTGTTTTTTGGAAATGAAGAAGTAAATTACTTGATGGAACTGGAGAGAGATTGACAGTTCAGCATGCTGCAGATGGGACACAGGTAACTTATTCCTTATTCTTTCGCCTCTTAGGGTGAAAGATTAACATGCTGCAAAAACATGTTAAGAATTTACTGTATTCAATCACAGAACCCCAGACTGGTTTGTGTTGGAAAGGACCTTAAAGCTCATCCAGTTCCAGTCCCTGCCACGGGCAGGGACACTTTCCACTAGAGCAGCTTGCTCCAAGCCCCTGTGTCCAACATGGCCTTGAACACTGCCACAGATGGGGCAGCCACAGCTTCTCTGGGCACCCTGTGCCAGCGCCTCAGCACCCTCATAGGGAACAGCTTCTGCCTAAGAGCTCATCTCAGTCTCCCCTCTGGCAGGTTAAAGCCATTCCCCTTGGCCTGTCCCT